>JABUQX010122867.1:0-13718 GCA_015478945.1 Trachelipus rathkii | reverse complement strand
GGATAGTAAATATTTGTATAATAATACAATATTTGTGTTAAAATATATGTTTATAAGGATGTAGATCTCAACTAAGGTGTTTGAGACTCCCACATGAGCAAGAAGGTAGCGTCGTCAGGCTCCTGATCGATGCGGGGGGGCTGCGCCCGCAGGCGCGCAAAAGCCAGTGCAATCGCCGCGAAACCGGCGAGTGCGCGCGCCCGCAGGCGCGCCCGCCGGCCGCGATCCGACGCGTTTGCGCGCCCGCAGGCGCGCTCCTGCGTGAAACCGGCGCGAAACCGGCGAGTGATCCGCGACCGTTCTCGCCTCCACATCTCAATTTACTAAAAATTTTCATGTTTTACATACCCTAAAGCCGTAAATCACAAGATACAAACCACCATACCTGTCCTCCCCACCCTTCTTGTGATCTATTGATCTATTGATCTATTGATCTATTGATCTATTGATTCTATGATTCTATTGATTAAGGTTCAATTTTTACTAACAATTTTCTCCATGTTTTACATAACCCTTAAATCAGTAAATCACTAAATCATCCCATCATCCAACCTCCCTACTAATCATCTGTGATCTATTCTATTTCAAACATAGTTGATCTATTGATCTATTGATCTTATGATAAGGTCAAATTTTTTACTAATAAAATGTTTATGTTTTACATTACCTAAATCAGTAAAATCACTAAATCTAAACACCATCCCAATCTCCCTACTGACCTATCTATGTGATCTATTGATCTAATGATCTATTGATCCATTGATTATTATTATTAAGGTCAAATTTTTACTAAAATTTTCTTATGTTTTACATACCCTAAACTCAGTAAATGACTAATTCAAACCACTATCCAATCTCCCTATCTACTGATCTGTTGATCTATTGATCTATTGATATTCTGATCATCTGTTGATCTATGATCTATTGATCTAGTTGATTAACGGTCAACATTTTTTTATTAAAATTGCTTATGTTACATACCCTAAATCAGTTAAATCCATAGTGTCAAATCGATACCATCATTCCAAACCACCCTTCTGTTCATATTTGAATGATCAATTTGATCTATTGATCTATTGATCTATTGACTATTGATCTACTGTCAAATTTTACATACCATAAAACAGTAAATTCGTAAATCAAAATCTCCCTAGTATCCTCCCCTCCTTCAGCCTTCTCTTCTCCGCGATCTATTGTTCTATTTGATCTAGTGATACCTATTTATTAATATAATATGCAAACCCTTTTATTATTCATTAGTGTTCAGGTGTCAATCTTAGAATGACGTTGCGTATAATTTATGTTCGTTTGCGCCTTGCCTACATGTCTTGGTGTCTGTCCTACAGGGGTGGAAAACATTTCTGTTTATTTTAAACATGTTTAAAAAGAGGGTTGTAGATTTACTGTGTAAAACAACAACCTTGTTATAAATCATTTTGGTGATGGAAAGGAGACTGAGTTAGCAAGTTGTTCTATCAAGAAAAGTTTAACAGATTACAAAGATGTAATCCAATTCACGTGAGGTTAAGAGGTGTTTTATAGTGACATAAGGGAAACAGTCTTCTCATGCTTTTACTACTCACACACCAATATTAACTAATTATAATCCTTGCAACATTTTGATTTTTGCATGGATGGCTTATGAAAATTAGATATTGTTAACACATAACTTCCCCATCCCCATGACGTAAGTACCAAACTATTAAGAGTAATGGATTTAGACCAACTATACTATGTCCAAGCAAATACATGAACGAAACAGACGCCAGATATGTAATGTATTTTTATATAGCCAGAAACTTTCAGACTGTTCGACTCTTCATCATTTAAACATCAAGATACAGAAATGTTTTTGTTTATAACTTCAGATATCTTCACAGTTGATAAACCAGTATCCATTACCAACCTCCATCATATTCAAACCCTACATCAATGTGAGGGATGTTTGATACGCTTATATGCTACCTTATTCAAATCCAATCCAACTCCCGCCCCCTGCCGTACCAGTTTGCAGCTACTCTCTCAATCTTTTTGGATTCGCGGGCCAACGTAGAAGGCGATATCTCTTGCAAATATCATCATCACCCGTTCGTCGATACACTAAGGTTCATTAGGGAACAGTCTCATTAGCAATTATTTCCCAATATTAGTACTAATAGGGTAGTAGAAAACCAACATCACAGCCCCCCAAATATATACACTATTGCCGGCCTCCAACCAATCGACCAAATACAAAATTAAGAAATTTTGTCAAGTTTATTCACTTCTCTGCTCTATATCTCATGGCTACTTGCACACTCGTAAAGAGGTTCTAAAAGTATATAAAGGAAGGTTAACATCTATAAACTCGATGGTATTTACTCTGTGAGCTTCATCGCTCGGAAAACACGTCATAGAGTGTTACTGCGTAACTAAATCTTATCAAGTTTATTCCTCCGTGCTCTTAGGCTATGTTCCCCCTCATTTCTTTCCGAAGAAATTAAAACATATTTTTAAGCATTTATGTTTTATGTTTTCACTATAGTTATACCAGATAGTTTCATTTCTAAAGCATTTATAAAAGCAAAAAATAGGTACTATAACATACAATGAACCTCGTTCACTCCTCCTCACATCGAAAGAGAAAGGAAAAATCTTTCTTTCTTGCCCACTCCGAATATAACAATAATACATTTTTCAAAACTCTCAAAAAAATATCTTGAAACCATTCAGAACACAACCGAATAAAAAACTATTTCAATTCTTGTTGGAGTTCAAATACATACAATATGAAATTACCTCAAAAACATCATTTAAAACTCCTCCCAAATGCAAGAGAAAACCATCTCTCTCTAAGTTAGTAATTACTATCACATTCCGTTGCAGCACATGCAAAATTGTTACCTACATCGGAGAATCCAGTGGATGGAAAAGAAGAAAATATCAACAGACATATGATCTGAATTATTTGATACACACAAACTTCAGCTCTAGCCCCACCACAGATGTACCTCTTAATCATCATATTCAAACATGAGCAATTCAATTCTGTGACCAATATTAATCATACATGCCATCGTAAAATCGTGGAGTTATTCTGTATATATAATATCATTAAACTATAATTTTTGATATCCTGTGAGGTTAGGCATGTGATATTTTGATTCTCAATGAAGATACCGAAAAGATCATAAACTTTCCAACAGCACAACGAAGAAAATAAAAAACAAACTAAATTGATCTTCCATCTTGAACTTCATAATAAGTAATTTGTCATAACCTGAAGAGACCTCACGTGTCAAGGTGAAAAGCTAGTTGTCAATGTATAGATTTTGCAATGTTCTTTTATAATATTCTTTATATAATAATACCGTGGTAAGATTTTATCAATTTATGTTACGAGTTATTAAAATTCCAAGGGCCTCCTTATTTAATATAAAAAGTCTTAAATTGATATAACCACTACCGTACAATGTATTCATAAAATATGTATATATATATATTATATATATATATATATATATATATATCATATTATATTAATTACTATATATATATTATATATATATATATATTATATAATTATATATAGCTATATATATAATTATATTATATATACTATATAATATATAATATATAATATATAATAATACATTTAATATAACTATAGTATAATAGGGATTATATATATCAGTGGCGGCTCGTGGACAAAATTCTTGAGTAGGCAAATCAAAATCATATATTGCATTTCCTTAATATTATTTATATATTAAAGTTATACTTATATGAAATATATGTTCCTTTCAGATTAACTATATTATTATATGTCTTATACCTTTAAAACCCAGGATAATATACTAGTATTATGCTTCTACCGTGTAATTGTTTATTAGAATAATACATATATATATAGTAATAATATAATTTTGAAAATTTGGGTACCTACTCCAAGATTTGAACCGAACGAGCCCAATACCACGATTATTCGATATATATATATATTATAATATGCTTAGGTTTTGTTGGTGTTGAGTATTTTTTTAAAGTAAGCATAGCTACTATTAGTCAATCATATATATATATAAATATTATATCTGTATTATAACGTGTTTTGGCTATATTATATAATATACTAAATATATCATACTATAAGTAATAATATATAGGTCGATATATTACTATATTATATACTATCAACATTATAGTTCAATTATTATATAAATTTTTCCAAATTCTCAAATTTTAAATATAAAAAAAAAATAAATACTTTTGACTATTCGAGGAATATATATATATAGAATAACTCCTACTATCGGTGTATCATGTATATAAAGAATACTATTTTAATGAAACTACTTTGTAACGTGGGAAACTGGAAAAGAAAGAGAAAGTAGTGTTATATACTTTATATTAAAGCCCTTGGAAAGTTGAAAATGAACATTTAGAAAATTAGAAAATCTACACTAATTGATGCCATATTTATTATAAAATTATATTCTTAAACAAGACCAAACATGAAAACAATAATTAGAACCCAAAAAAAAAAAAAATAAATAATACAAAAAAAAATATTTTCTTTTAAAGTCTAATTTTTTTTTTTCATATATTAATTTGTTTCATAAAAAAGGAAGAATGACTTTTAAGTCAAAGACTAGGACACGTGAAAGCGGGTCTCTTCAGGTATATGACAATAGCCGTAAGAAATAGCTATACCCTCCAGGAAATATTATGATGAAGGTGACCGTATCATCAGCGGGTTTTCCTACCTATTGGCCGAACCGTACCAAGCCAAGTCAAATATCTCTAGTTTTTGTTGTTTTATTTTTCTCCATGTAACTGTTTGAAAAAAAAAATAATAACGCTCTTTTCCGTATATAAAAGAGTTTTTGAATGGCAATTCTAACCCCTGCATAACGCCCAAGTGGCTTTTATTACAGATCGAGGAAAAAAAATAAATAATAAAATTAAATGTTAAAGTTCAGTTCAATCACTTACCCTAAAATGTGAAAATGACAAATTTGATAGATTTGAAGTAAAGTATGTAGATATACTATATATACAGAAAATCTGTGACTTGATGGTATCTTACCCCCTACACGCGATTAATGAGAGATGAAAAGTATTAACAACAAATCCCCTTACCTCTAAACGTCTACAAAACCTACCCAAACATTATTTTAACAAGATACAACAACAACATACGTGACAACAACAACCAACCTGAACAACAACAACAAAACAACAAACAAAACACTATCACAAACAACATTATCGAATAAAAAAAACATAATGATCAACAACAACACAACAACAATACGCATGGATAGAATTCGAATCAAAACCCTTTCAATCGGAGGCTCATCTCAACCATGAACCAACAGGCAGTCTAAATATGAATTGTATAATAGCACCTTATTCAACGCATTGATTATTCAACAGGCAGATTTGCCTCTTGAGCTTCTACGAGCTCCTCAGATCGAAATTTTGGCGCGAAACAAGACAAATAAATTTACGAGATAGAACGTACATTGAAGCTCCATTCTGCCGACTAAAAAATCACACAAAGTAGCTATAGCAGTAAAACTTCATTAACTGTTATTACCACAAAAAACAACAAAACAAAAGCAAAGGTTTTTTGCGCTAAAAAATAAAAAGAAAACATTATCTAAATCAATTCCATCTCTATTATTATGATTATTATTATTATTATTATTATTATTATTATTATTATTATTATTATTATTATTATTATTATTATTATTATTATTATTATTTATATATATATATATATATATATATATATATATTTATATATATATATATATATATATATATATATATATATATATATATATATATATATATATATATATATATATATATAT
The DNA here is from genome assembly GCA_015478945.1 of Trachelipus rathkii. Classification (NCBI taxonomy): domain Eukaryota; kingdom Metazoa; phylum Arthropoda; class Malacostraca; order Isopoda; family Trachelipodidae; genus Trachelipus; species Trachelipus rathkii. The sequence goes on along the minus strand of JABUQX010122867.1, from coordinate 7,854 downwards.
ATATATATATATATATATATATATAATATATATATATATATATATATATAAAAAAGATAGTTAGATATATATATATATATATATATATATATATATATATATATATATATATATATATATATATATATATATATATATATATATAAATATATAAATAAAATCTTACCATTTTTATCTTCACCAAAATAGCTGCCATTACAATACCTCGTATTATAACATTTTATGATTATTATTATTATTATTATTATTATTATTACACTGGCCAATAAAGATTTTGCGGCAAAACATTTGAAGGTCATTTTATAGGTAACTTGTTGCCCTGATTCCGAATATGACCTCCGTTTTTCTAGATTGGCTCTAGTTTTTGAGATACAGGGTGGTCACAAAATTACATTAATAACAACAATTTATGTTAGGTTGTAACGTAATTCACAAAAAAAAAAACACGAAAGATATATATCAAATTGTTAATGAGTAAGTACATAAAATGCTAATAGGTCAAAACATTCAATTCAGTACAATGAAATCACAATTAATGCATTACAAATCGCTGTCTATATGATTGTCTTCTGTGTGCAGAATGTGGACAATCACGTTGAAGGCTCCAACAATAGTCTGCCATCATGTGTGTATCCCATCTTCCTTGGTATCTTTCTTCCATCACCTTGATATCTTGATGAAACCTCTCCCCTTTTTCCTCACTATAACATCCTAGATTATCCGGAAACCGATCTAAGTGACTATGTAGAAAGTGAACTTTTATGCTCATATTAGCATTCAAATTTTGAAGTCTGAAAGCATTTTCTGTACGAGTTCTACATAGTTGGCAGATTTATGGTTGCCCAAAAAGTTCTGAACAACCAAGACAAAACTTTTCCAGACAGATGCTTCAATATCAGTCATGGAATTTATGAAATTGTCATCCTTGATGATTTGGCGAATTTGAGGGCCGCTAAAGTTCAGCTTTGAGTTTCTCCATACTCAACCCTGGAAAAATCTGCAAATATATTTGAAACATTCACCATCTTTGTCTAGGGCCCTAACAAATTGCTTCATCAGTCCTAGTTTGATGTAGAGTGGTGGGAAAATAATTTTTCCCCTGTCAACCAGTGGTTCGTTAATGATATTTGATGCACCTACAGTCATATTTTCCATAGCAGGCCATACAACTTTTTCCCAGTGGTCTTCTTTAGCCCTACTATCCCACAAGCATATGAAACAAGGGTACTTAGTATATCCACTTTGCTGCCCAAGTAAGATGTTGACCATCTTTAAATCAACGCATATAGACCACTGGTGTTCATTATATCTAAGCTTCTGCAAGATCATTCTTATATTTTCATATTCCTCTTTCAGTTTTGTTGAGTGACCTATTGGAATCGATGCATAACTATTGCCATTGTACAATAAAACACACTTCAAGCTTCTCGTTGAACTATCCATAAGCAATCGCCAATCTTCTGGTCGGTATTTAGGTAACCCCATTTGGAGTAGGAGTCCAGGGATGTTCCTACAGTATACTAGGTCTTCTTCTTCAATGAAATATGGAAGAAGTACTACCTCTCTTGTCCGAAAAAAAGTTATTTTACATTCGGCCTTGAGACAGTTCTTTTCACTTAGTCTAGATGCTAAAAGCTCAGAATCTTGCTTGGAGAGACTTAACTCTCGTACTAAATCATTGATCTCTTCCTGGGAGAACTGTTGCTGTGTAGAAGTACTTTCTTCATATTCACTACCACTATCTGCACGTGTGCACACCAAATCCTGGATATCTTCTTCTTCATCAGACAATGCTAGGTCTGGGAGTGTAGTGAACACTGGGATGGGGACATCGTCGGAGTGTGGTACAGGTCGCCTTGCTGATTCCAAATCCGGATACTCAAATTTACGTTTCTTGTAACGATTGATACCTTTCACATTAACCAAACAAAAATAACAGTCACTGTGGTGATTCTTTGGCTCCCGCCATACCATAGGCACACCAAATTTAAACCTTTTCTTCGTCCATTTTTCCACTGACGTAGATTTTCGACACACGTTTTACAGACCATATGGGGAGTCCAAGACTTATCTTGGTCTCCGAGTTTCATTCCAAAGTATGCCAGATATGCTTGCTTCACAAAGTTAGTAATATTTCTTCTTTGGTTCTCCTAGCAATATTCACCACAGATGTAGCAGAATACATTGGGGTTATTCAAACAGGCTCTTCGTGAAGTACTCATAGTGTTCTGAAAATAGAAAAAAATAAAGTATATATAAAGGTAAGCCCCTTAAAAAGAAATAAAACGATATTACTATAAAATATGCATTAAAAAAGATATTTGTATAAGAGTAAATCTGGAACACCCTGTATCTCAAGAACTAGAGCCAATCTTGAAAAACTAATGTCATTTCTGAAATCAGCACACCCGATATACTATAAATTCGATAAAATATCCTTGGCAGCAAAAAAAATTTTTTTTTGTTGGCCAGTGTTATTATTATTAATCTTATTGTTATTGTTGTTATTTCTATTATTATTATTATTATTATTATTATTATTATTATTATATTATTATTATTATTATTATTATTATTATTATTATTATTATTATTATTATTATTATTATTTATTATTATTATTATTATTATTATTATTAATATTATTATTATTATTATTATTATTATTATTATTATTATTATTATTATTATTATTATTATTATTATTATTATTATTATTATTATTATTATTATTATTATTATTATTATTATTATTATTTTTATTATTATTATTATTATTATTATTATTATTATTATTATTATTATTATTATTATTATTATTATTATTATTATTATTATTATTATTATTATTATTATTATTATTATTATTATTATTATTATTATTATTATTATTATTATTATTATTATTATTATTATTATTATTATTATTATTATTATCGTTAGTGTTATTGTTATTGTTATTAACATTTTTTCTTCTACTATTGTTCTCTGTTGCTGTTACCATCTGTAGAGTTATAGTACTGATGCTACGTTTTGAGCGTGGCATCCGATTTCTCAAAAAGTATAAGAGATATAGGTCTGAAACTTGGAATATAATCTATATATGTGTTAAGCTCGAAACAGGGTAAATTTCAAGTCTCTAGGATGTATATAGAGGGGGTCACCCCCGAGGGTCGACGTAAATATTGCGCTTACGCCCTTGTGGCGGCTTCCATGCGGGTGAGATTAGGCCTAAATCGAACACCTGGAGGTCAGACAGACCGAAGGTCTGTCTGACCGACAGACACAGACCGAAGGTCTGTGTTTGTCTGTTTGTTTGTTTGTCTGTTTGTATTATTATTATTATTATTATTATTATTATTATTATTATTATTATTATTATTATTATTATTATTATTATTATTATTATTATTATTATTATTATTATTATTACGTCGAAGAAGTGATCCCGAAGGGGACTTCTCAGTTGTTTTTTAAACCCTTCTGCGTCTCCTTCAGCGTCTCCTTCTGTGTTTCCGGCTCTGCACCGCACCGCACCGCACCGCACCGCACCGCACCTCACCGCACAGCTCCGCCTCCACCTTTGGTTTCGATTCCGCCGACAAAAACGACTCCTGTTCCGCCCCGATCCGTCTCCGATTCTGACTCCCTGTATATATATAAATATATATAGGTAAATATAGGTGAAATGATTTTTAGGCTCCGGCTCCGGCTCAGCCTATGGCTCCGATATATATCTACATGGGTTAGAGTTATCATATCGGGCTAAAATTTGGAGGAGTGTTAGATGGTGACATATCCTTCATGTAGATGAAGTTACGCTCGCATGGGTCCCCCGAAGGGGCACCCCGCCCCTATTAAAAAATCGAAGTGTTCGTATAAGGCTGAAAATTGGTGATAAGATTCAGAATTGAATTTCTAGAAAGAGTTAGTATTGGAATCTGAGGAGTTGGCATCGGCTCCGGTGCTGGAGTCGGTGCGGATGCCGTGTTAATAAACAGTCGTAAAACAACAATATTGGTGTACTTATATAGGTCATCGAGGTCGTAGATCTCGAATATGATGGTTATAAGTCCATATAGGGTGTCTAGGACTCCACAAAGGGGGATTCAGCCCCAAACCTGAAATATTGACATAGAACGACGAAACTTGGTATACATCTTTCTTATGATGTATCATCGATACAGAAAATAAAAATTAAAAAAAAAAATTAAAAAAAATAAAAATTAAAAAAATTTAAAAAAATAAAAATTTAAAAAAATTAAAAAAATTAAAAAAATTAAAAATTTAAAAATTTAAAATTTTTTAAAATTTAAAAAAAAAAAAAAATTAAACATTTTTTATTCTTTTTAAGTTTATAACTTAAAAATTTACGTTTTTTTATATAAATCAAACAGCCTCTAGAGCCTCCTGAGCCTCTGGAGCCTCTGAAGCCTCTTGAGCCTCCAGATCCTCCAGAGCCTCCCCACCCTCCTCATCCTCCCTAGCCTCACAACCCTCCCCACCTATGATCTATTGATTCATGTCATATTTTGTATAACATAACACAAAACTTTCATTTATTTTGTTTTTTTATGCTTTAAACAATTTGTTTTTACTAAAATTTTACGCTTTTCATATTTAAAACTTAAGAAATTTGTGTTTTTACATACCCTAAACCTGTAAATCAGTAAATCAAACCACCCACCCCTCCCCTCCCTACCCCAATCCTGGATATTTTTACATTAACATAGTAATATTTAACAAAATTTTATCATAACCTTGTCTAATTATTATACTGATCAATGAATATATGCTAACGTAACAAAGTTTTCACATCAATAAAGCAAACATAGCATCACCTGAACTACGAATATAATGTACACTCACAAATCTAACACATCTTAAACATGAATAATTAGTTAACATTAACAAAGTTCCATACTTAACAGCAGTAAAGTAACTAACATTGAGCGCAGAACGTAACCTACTTACACTTTTTCTAACATATCACTGATATTTTTACATTAACATAGTAACATTTAACAAAAATTTATAGCAACAGTGTGTAATTATCATACAGATCAATGAATATAGGCTAACGTAACAAAGTTTTCACATCAATAAAGCAAACATAGCATCAACTGAACTACGAATCTAATGTACACTCACAAACCTAACACATCTTAAACATGAATAAGCAGTTAACATTAACAAAGTTCCATACTTAAAAAAGTTAACATTAACAAAGTTCTATACTTAGCAACAGTAAACTAACTAACATTGAGCGCAGAACGTAATCTACTTACACTTTTTCTAACATATCACTGATATTTTTACATTAACATAGTAACATTTAACAAAAGTTTATCACAATCTTGTGTAATTATCATACTGATCAATGAATATATGCTAACGTAACAAAGATTTCACATCATTAAAGCTAACATATCATAGTCTGAACTACGAATATAATGTACAACGATAGACCTAACATACCTTATGCACGAATAAGCATAATAATATATTAAAGTTCTCTAGTTACGAACTAAAAATTTTTGCATTGGATTAAAATCACTTATCACTTCATTATATTCTATGAGTAAAATTACAGAAAAACATAGTTAAATAAAATTTATCATCACCATACCTAAGTATCATACTGATCAACGAAAATACGCTAACGCAACAAAGATTTCACATCAATAAAGCTAACATATCATAGCCTGAACTAAGAATATAATGTACAACAACAAAACCTAACATACCTTATGATCGAATAAACATCTAACATTAACAAAGGTCCATACTTAACAACTGTAAAGTAACTAACTTTGCATACAATACGTAACTTATTCACACTTTTTCAAACATATCTCTAACATATCATTATTATTTTTGCACGAACATAGTAACATTTAATAAAAATTCATCATCACCATACCTAAGTATCATACTAACCAACGAAAATACGCTAACGCAACAAAGATTTCACATCAATAAAGCTAACATATCATACCCTGACCAAAGAATATAATATACAACGACAAAACCTAACATACCTTATGCATGAATAAATCGCTAACATTAACAAAGTTCCATACTTAACAACAGTAAAGTAACTACCGTTGCATACAAAAACGTAACCTATTCACACGTTTTCAAACATATCTTTAACATATCATTATTATTTTCGCATTAACACGGTAATATTTATCATCACCGTACCTAATTATCATACTGAGCAACGAATATATGCCAACGTAACAAAGTTTTTGCCTTAACAAAGCTAACATATCATAACCTGAACTAAGAATATAATGCCCAATGACAAAACCTAACACAGCTCAAGCAAGAATAAACTGCTAACATTAACAAAGTTTCATACTTAACAGCAGTAAAGTAACTAACAACGCATACAGAACGATCAGGTACGAAGCTGATGAGGTAAATATTCATTTAACAAATCAGTATAGCAATGTGTTTGTTTATTTATTTTTAGTTTCATTTCTTTAAAACCTTTTGTTTTTTAAGAAACTTTTATTTATTTTTAATTTTTTTCTTTAAAACTTTTTGTTTTTAAAAAACTTTTTATTTATTTTTATTTTTTTTTTTTAAACTTTTTTTTTTCAAAAAACTTTTATTTATTTTTAATTTCATTTCTTTAAAACTTTTTGTTTTTAAAAACTTTTGTTTATTTTTAATTTTATTTCTTTAAAACTTTTTGTTTTTTTAAAAAAATTTTATTCTTCACGTTTATAACGTAAAAAATTTGTGTTTTTACATACCCTAAAACGGCAAATCAGTGAATCAGTAAATCAAGCCACCCCTTCATCCCCCCTACCCATCCCAGCCCTGATCTTTCGAGGTATTGATCTGTTGACTCCAGTCATATTTCGAGTATCATTTTGGATAAACGTAGCATAAAAATGTTCTTTTTATACTAACCCCCCTAATATATGTTGACATAACAAAGTTTTCACATCAATAAAGCTAACATAACATAACCTGATGTAAGAATATAATGTATAACATCAAATCTAACATAACTTAAACATGAATAAACAGTTAACATTAACAAAGTACCATACTTAACAATAGGAAAGTAACTGACGTTGCATACAGATCGTATCCTATTCACACTTTTTTTCAAACATATCTCTAACATATCACTGTTATTTTACAGTAACATAGTAACATTTAACAAAAATTTATCATAACCTAACCTATTTATCATACTGATCAACTAATATATGCAAACGTAACAAAGTTTTCACATCAATAAAGCTAACATATAACTTGAACTAAGAATATAATGTACACTCCCCAAACCTAACACATCTTAAATACGAATAAACAGTTAACATTAACAAAGGTTCATACTTAACAACAGTAAATTAACTAACATTGCATACGGAACGTACCCTATTCACACTTTTTTCAAACATATCTCTAACATATCACTGTTATTTTACAGTAACATAGTAACATTTAACAAAAAATTTATCATAACCTAACCTATTTATCATACTGACCAACTAATATATGCTAACGTAACAAAGTTTTCACATCAATAAAGCTAACATATAACCTGAACTGAGAATATAATGTTAACAATAACAAAGTTTTATACTTAACAACAGTAAAGTAACTAACGTTGCATACAGAACGTATCCTATTCCCACTTTTTTTTCAAACATATCTCTAACATATCACTGTTATTTTTACATTAGCATAGTAACATTTTAGCAATAAGTTACCATAATTTAACCTAATTATCACACAGACCAACAAATATATGCTAACGTAACAAAGTTTTCACGATAAATGCGAAACGGTTAAACACCCAATTCCAACTGGAACGAAGTACAATTG
>JABUQX010122866.1:0-22783 GCA_015478945.1 Trachelipus rathkii | reverse complement strand
CTTTACTTGGTTACGTCATGTGCCATTAGGCGCATATAACCTATTTTAGTGCTTGTGTGTTTTAAATTGGGAATATAGAAAAAAGATATGGATTAGTTGACTTTAAAGGGAAAAGCAATTGCAAACGGTGAAAGTCGTCGAAATGTAACTCTTGCAATTCCTACTTTCAAACTTCTTTGACCTCCCATGAAATGTTTGCTGCTTCCAAGGGCTTGGAGCACCATATGGCGCCCCATCTTATCAAGCACTTTTCTGTCTGTTCAAGAGCAAGAAGGAGTATTTTGAGGGCAATAGAGTGATGACACTTTGATAATTTAACGCCCCCTCCCAATGTAAAAAAATTAAAAAAACTTCAAGCATTTTACGAAGTTTTTACCTTTTTACCTTTTCCTTTAGATCATTTCAAATTAGCTGCTGCTACTCGCAAATTGAAGAGAGGGTCAAAAGCGGAAGGCCGGAGCTGCGCTCATAAAACAGACAGTGCGAGACACCCAAGCAAAAGGGCGTCAACCATCATTTTCTTCAGTCTATGTTCGAAAATATTTAAACCAGAAGAAGCTCTTGAGTTGCTTCATAAACCTACAGGTAAGTGTATTAATATCTATTAGACTACAGGTTAAACGCTATAAATGGATGTCACAGATTTTAACAGATTAAAAAAAACTAACAGAATACAGCTTAAATAGGTGCTTTATTGTGTTTAAAATGCCAAGTTTCATTAGTCAATATTATCAAAAAGTTTTTAAAGAAGAGATATTTGCTTCTAGATTTCTGCTACATGGAGCATTGGCCAATATTAACCTTGTGGTCTGAGTTGCTTTGTCGACATAATCCCTGTCCTTACTCGAACTCTGATTCCATATCCACCTACCCTCCAGACAGAAATAGTGGATGAGGGATCTTGATGTCAAGTGCATAAATAAGGAAGGCTAATTAGACCTTCCAACATTAGACATGATAAGGTCGTTACTGCCATGTGTGGCCAGACAAACCGCGACAGCTGGAACTATGGAACAACAAACAGGGAGTTTTTTCAAGGGATGCACGGTTCACTGATCTCAAATCTTGAATACTCTTTGAAGAGAGAAGCAGAGTTCGTCCTTGCCTCTAGAGAGTTATCTGCTTCTCAGACCAGAGAACAGTCCTAGCTAACAATATTACGGATATTCATTAAAAAAAATTGACGTTGGAGCATCAAGCGTCAGTAAAAATCAGTCTTGAAATAATAAATCGTAATTGCTGAAAAAAATTACGTAACTCCCCAAGAATGAATAAGGCAAATATCTTCAGGTTGCCGATTACAACAGATATAATGATGCCAATTTTCTGTGCAGCCGTTTCGGGTAGATGCCTTATGCAGAAACGGGTGCGAGAGGAAGAAAAAAGAACAGGCAATCCGATTGCGAGATAGTTGGTTGCGCTTGAAATAAGAGAGATTGAGCCAACATTTAGGTGACACAGAGGTTTCTGAGGACCAAAACCATCTTCAGGTATAGAAAAATACTGCTCAAGAAGATGATGCACTTAGCCTAACTGAACATCCGCCGTTGCATTCCTAAACATTAAAATCTTGGAGCTACTAAGGATCGTTTCAAACATGTTCCTCACTTGGTCGCTACTGTATCAAGATCCAGTTATAAGACACTACCAAAGCACAGGAATGTGGAATTGCCCAACAACAGGGGGGAAAACTTACAACTTTAACATATCATTATCAAGGCTAATTAACAAAAGCTTAAACAACACCAATGATGTAATCGCTGAACTGCCCTAGTAACGATTCTGATAAAAGGACTGTTTAAAGGAACCTTTTGCATGGTTCGCAGACACAACCAATCAACAACATTTGTTGGACAAAAGCCTTCCCCCCCCGTGTCTCCAGTTATTTAAAAAAAGTGAAAAAGGAATGGATATTGTGGATAGTACATCGAATGATGGGCCCTACTTGCCGTTAGGCCTTAGACTGATGTTGAGGAAGAGAGAAGAATGCAGTACGCGGGTAGTCCTTACTTGCCCTAATCTCTGTTCCTCCTCAAAGAACAAGATCGGGGAAATGCAACGAGAGCGAGGTGGAAAAATCTTAACTATGGCCAAAAACTTAGATATGGATGATTTGTCAAGTGTTAAGGGCAAACAAAAGGAAAGAAAAGAGCTTTTGAACCGGAGGTTTTGGCAGTACTTTTGATGATTCTTGATTTGCTTATGCGGAACAGCTCTGCATCCTGTACTTCAAACTCGGATTGGCTACGTAAGGTATAAATTGAGGGTAAAGATTACTAGCCTACCAGAACCAGAGTACTGAGAATAAAGTGGAATATTGGAGCAATCCTTATTGCTAACAACTCCATCATAAGGCACTGAATAATAGGACAGAGTACTGAAAGTAAGCCATCTATGAGTGAGTAAATATTTTTTGTAATTATTAAACAACTTTCAAGCATTCCTAATAAAAACCTACATGTGTGTCTCTCTATATAGTATTATATATATATATATATTATATATTATATATATACTACTTATATAGGATATATATATATATAATACTATAGTTATATATGTAAACTATATATGATATATATATTAACAAGAAAATTATGAATGAAATCGAGCTACTATATATCACTATATATATATACATATATATACTATCTATTATACTTATAGTATAGTCTCTTCTTTTCTACTACGCTTATATATATATTATTATGATACTTTATTATATAATATATATATATAGTGTACTACTATTATATCTATATTATTATAATATATCCAATTTAACCATTACATATAGATTCACAATACACTGACATAAAGTTAAAATAGAAACAAATTAAAAAAGATTTGGAAGTTCCATTGCATACCCAATCTTCTAAACGTATTATTAGAAAGTGAACGCGGGCCTCATACGTATTCCCGTGCAGTCACCCTCTGGCACGTCGCGAGATCACATAAGTGAGGAAAATCTTGCACTAGAAGCCTCTCTCAAGCAAGTAAAATGTTTCCTCCACAGGTACACCCTCTCGACTCACGACCTGTTTCCGTGTGGAAATGAAACCAGATCAGAGGTCTGAGTGGCACAGTGATTTATTCAAGAATAATAGCCCCATACCCAGTCTCAGCCGGCACGTGGAAAAGGTTTGTATATAGTCAAGGCTCTGATTTCTAAGAGCAAAAAGGGAAGCCATGGCATCCAGCAATTATTGAAAAAAAATTTATTCTTTATGAAAGGGAATATGACAAATTCAGAATGCAAAAGGAGAGCGAAGGAGGAAGATACCAGATAGAACTTGAACTAACATTAAAATAAAATCTTTCTCATTTTTATATATATATATTGATCTTTCAATTTTAAAATTTTAAACAATAATTCAATTCTTTAAATACTTGCGCTTTATTTATTTATTTGTATTTTGTTTATAAAATTTGTGCTTTTAAAAGAAATTTGATTTGCGGACATGATGTGCGCTCTGCGCATGCGGACTAATTTTTTTTGAAAAATTGTAGCGCTTTTGCGCTTGCGAACTAAGTATTTGCCACTTTTGCGCTTTTGACGTATTGCGCTTCTAAAGTTTTAAAATTTGCGCGCCCACCACTGATAAGTAAATAAATATATATTAATATATAATATATAACTATATATATATAATAATATATATATTTATATATATACTCATATATAGATGATATATATTATATATACTATATATATATATATATATAATTTCTGCCCCGACCCAACCTGTAGTCCACCTTATTGGAGCGGCCACACCGCCTCCAGAAAGCCGACCACTGCTCTGTAGGCGGATTCCACAGGTCGAGAAGATAGAAGTTACAGCGAAGGTCAGTTACGGGGGCGCTTGAGGGCGGGCACTATTCTCCCAGAAGGAGTGCTTTCATTTGTTGATCAGCGGATATAACCGACATCTAGTTCAAATGGGGGAAACAACATTGTCAAGTTTGAAATCTGAACTTTATTAATTGCAAAATAAAAAAAAGGTTTGGGGTGGTGACTGATCTGCTCCGGGTGAGATCTTAACATTTGTCTCTTCTGGGACAGCGATTCTTCGTCATGGGGAGATTGTTGGGATGGGGTGTTGTAGTTAGATATGTTATTGGGAGTTGTGTTTCTGATAGATATGCGTTAGTTAATTGTGTATGGGAATGTGAGTGAGCCAAGACCTAAGATTGGGGGTGGAGGGGATGTTGTTGTAGAATGTCATTATTAACCAGGTTTGGCTTGGTCGAGGAGGGGGGGGATTTTATGCAATAGTCTTAATGTTCTGGGGGGGGGGTTCGATGGAGAACGAGTAATTATGGTTGGCTATGGATGGGTAGTTGGAACTTTAGTGTTTTCTGGACAATGAAATTGTGTCCGCCTACCATCTTCAAGTGATCGGGCATGAGGCGTCAAGGATAGATCGTCTCGTTCATGTAAATGTTTTGAATGGGGGCTTGTCGCTTTTGAGGTACATCCGGTATCTATTCTAAGAGGCTGAGAAAGTTACTTTTTGAACTAGTGTAATTTGTGTTAGTTGGATTCGTGATAGTGTGCGGACCAAGTAGCGGGGGGAGGCAATAGTTATATAGATTTGTCTCTGAGGAGGTCTGTTTGTGAATTTGCGGGAAGGTGTGTGTTTCTGTACTGAGATTCGATGTTGCGGAAGGTGTTCAGAGGCTGATTATTCAAATTTCCGCTTGGGTTGAGGAAGTAGAATTTGTTCGACAATGGAGGAAGAAAGTCATATGTGTGTTTCGTTAGTGAGTCATCTAATATAGTTTGGGGGTTTTGGTAAGGGGGAGTGGGTTGTGGTGTAGCAGGTACACATATTGCGGGTAGGAGATGCGGATATAAGGCAGGTCTCGTATCTAGAGGATTGAGAGAATGAAGGGGGGGAACGCCGCTTCTTTCATTCTAATGCGGTGAGTAAACCAAATTCTGCGTATAACTTGTAGCTATTCGTTGGGTAGTTGCTAGGGTGGCGTGTCTTCTCCACAAAGTGGTGTCGGGCAAATTGAGACTCGGAGTGTCGTGCTGGCGTAAGTGATATTAGTTTAGGTGGATCGAATTGCTATGGGTGGGCATGCTCTGCTCGTACAAGAGATTGGAGAGGAATTGGAACGAGAGAACTGGAACCATGATGGTACGACCGATTTTTGTAGTTAATGAGTGTGAGAGAGGTTTTTTCATGGAGGGACTTTGGCGTACTCGATTGAGTGAAGGAGTCATTGAGAGCCACCTTTTCATATATTTTCATAGGGGGGATTGAAGGAATTTTTGTATAAGGATGTATGTGGGAACAGTGTCAAAGGCTTTGTAATCCAGAATAAAGTGGAGTGATGGATCTGTCTGTGATGGGATTGGCTGGAAGTTCATAATTATTGGTTGTGTGTAGGGAGGTGAGGGTTTGTTCATTGAGTGATTGCCTTCATTTTTAAGCATCCGTGTAGGAATTCAGGCGAGGGTGACTGTGTGGGTATTTTGATTTAATATTAGTTTCCGCTCCAGCAGTTTGCTGAATGCGTGGAGAGGAAGACGGAGACCTTTGTCCGCATAGGAAGATGGGAATACTGGGGTCTTTTTGGCGTTTTAGTTTTTGGGAGAATGAGTGATGTTTTCGATTTGGGGTTACTTATAATTGAGCCTGCCCAGGATTGTGTTAAAGATTTCTGTGCATGAGGAAGAATTGCTTTTCGTCCTAGGTGTTTTCAGGTGGAAGTTGAGATTGAGTCTGGTCCTTTTGCTGGTGCAATTTTTAAAGGTTCTTGATTTGTCTCCTGATCATGATCTTGGGGTTTTTGTAAATGGAGGTGCGAGGGTTGTGATCTGAGGGGATTTTTAAGTTGTCTTTCTTTTTGTATAACCGTAATTATCTGGGTCGAGTTGGTTTTGCGGGAAGAATATTAGCCGTAGGATTTTGCGAGGACTGTTTGCTTGTATGTTTTTGAGGAAGGAGGAAGTTGTGGGCAAGGAATGGGGATTCGTGTGATTGGGGGGGGGTTGTTTTGCGAATTGCTTTGTTTTTGATAACCTGCCAGGTTTTTCTATTATCTATACGTGAGATGTTGCTTTTGTAGGTATTCTGTATACTTGTTAGTGTGTTGGTGGTTATGAGAATTAGAGATCTGAGTGTTTAGGTTATTTTATTTGATTTGGTTAATGTGGTGTAAAGGTCGGAGAGTTTCGGGAGGTAGAGGTATTCCTTACTTGTTAATAAGGATTGACTGATTTCGGGAACCCGATAGTTTGGAAGATTGAGCATCTATCTGGTGACCCCTTAGCATGTAGTAGGTGGCTGATTTGGAATCGATTGTGTTGTTCATAAGATGAATGAATGAAGGTGATTTAAAGGATGTTAATGTCATGTAATGGTAGGGTTCTTAAGGGGATCATATGGTTAGTGAAATCTGTCAGTTAGCTTTTTTTTTTGTACGTAGTGTATGAGTAGTGATATCTTCTTTTTTTCTAAGAGTTTTGGTGGGGCGGGGAGGCCAGAGGAGATAATAACTGGCGGAGATTGATCTTTTTTGTAGGTCGGTGGTTGGTCTACCTTTTTTGGTTTTTTCCGCAGTTAGACTGTTAGATAAGGAGGGGGAACAAAATTGGGAATCGGTTCTGGTGGAGGTAGCCGGGATTAGGTTGGCTTGGGGAGGATTCTGACCCCTAGTAATCGAGTCTCAGGTGGGCAGATTTTCTTTAGAGTTAAGGGCATAAAACTGTAAGGGGTTCTAATTCTTTAAGAAACAATGGTTACCCGGGATCAGATGGGTAGATCTTACGTACCAGGCAGTGTGGTGGGCGTTGATTAATTCGGCGGAAATGGTGTGAAGAGTTAGTGTTTGTTATTATGATAAGTATGCTATTATGATCAAGTGTTAAAGGTCAGTGGTGAGGAGATTCGGAAAGGGGTGTAACGTATGCATCGTAGCCATAGGAATGTAGGGAGAGGGGTGTTTTTGGCCGAGGAGGCTTCTGTGTATGATAGCTATTGGATATTTGTGTTTTTTTCAGGAAATTGTGCAGGTTTTTTTTCCTTCTATTGATTGGGGGGAATTTGTTGGTTACCCAGATTAGAATTGAATTGTAATGCTAGGTCGAAGTTTTAGGGATTAGGCTTTTGGTTCGAGAAGAGGGTTTTGAGTTGTGTATGGGGGCTACAGTTGTAGAGGTGTACTAAGCCCAATATGTTTCTGGGGCGAGGATTCGGAATTAGGTGAGCAGCGTCAGTTGTACCATCTCTTAGGCAGCAATCACACTGAATAGCTATTAGCCACTTATGTTTTTGGCAGATAGGGCAGTAATATTTAGGGGGACCCGGATTATTGCTCTCGACATCTCCCGACCGGAGGAGGAGTAGTCTCCCTACGATGAGAGTAAACCGGTGTGCCGCCAAGCCTTGGTAGGAGGATGAAGGTATTAAGACAAAAATCGTATCATAGTATAATAAATATGCTATATATTTATATAATATATATACTATATCTATATTATATATATATTATATATATATATATATATTTATTACAATAATTATATATACTATATCATATATATATATATATAATATATATATACTATATATACTATATATATATATATATATAATATTTATAACTACTGTATTATGGGGGAGAATACCGGTATTTTAAAAATAAGTTTTAATTATTTTAATAGGTAAGTTCTATGTACATATATATATATAATATAGTATATATATAATACTATCATATAATAATACTTAGTATAATTATATTATATATATAAATATATCATATACGTATAATATATATAAATATATACTATATATATACATAAATTATTATCATTATATATAATATACTATATATATCAAATAATATTATCATATATGATATATTACTATATTAAGTACTACACTTACAAATAATCAAACTTATATTATTACTCTATTGATTTTCTGACTATAAGTTATAAAACTGCTTTTATATTATATACAAATTATTACCTAAATAAAAACTATTAGCTAACGCACTATAACGTATATAGCTATATACTACTATTTATATAGTAGTACCCTTATAGCTATAGGATACTGTGCGACAAGAGCTTCTTACAAAGACACGCTTGTCGGACGTAAGTTTGTCAGCATTTTTGATCCTGAATAATACTTAACTCCTCCAATTATTTCCCTGGCTGAAAAGAATAGTTAGTAGGCTATGATATGATATGCATAAACACTCTCTAAGTTACTTCCGTGTAAGTTGGCGATATGGATGCTGACCTTCGTGCATGTGTTTGGCACGCGTATTAAGGCTTCAATTTATATTTTATGGAATAAGCCTAATTGTTAAATCACTAGGTCAAATTGTATTTCATTCATGTCAAAAAATATGGACTGGAAATGTGTTCCATTTATAAAAAATTTATAGTGAATGGCCTCTGCCCATTATTCAGAGCAGCGACCAGTCACTGGGCATTTAACAATTCCCGAAATTGATAAGTATCGTTTTTGTCTTTACTTGACGTTGAGACAATTGGCTTTTTACAATTATTTATATCTTACCTTCCTGCTGTTCTTCTTCTGACTTGGCGTATGAATCGGGCCCCAGTACAGACAAAAGGATCACTCCAATACAGTCCCATAGCTTAATCTGCTATTATCATCCCGTTCAACTTGCCAAAGAGTTGCCGTTTCAGGGATCGTCTCCATCCATTTTCTACCAGTTACAAAAAACACGAAGAGTCCATGCTACTCACACACCAATACAGTTCTTTTCTAAACTTTAATAGCACTAATATAATTTCTATACAAGCTTAGGCAGTTGATATACGAGCGAAATGTTCTGATTTGTCGCAGTTGACGATCGTTAGTATAATGCATTCTTTCTTACAACCGATGTAACATATTACTGCCAATAGGAGTAACCATAAGGTAGAACTTCTAATATCACATGACTTATCATTAAATTTAATTCATACTTGCTCATCCTAGTCACCCACTATATCTTCTCTCGTACGGTTATTTTGTCGGAAGTTTACCACAAAAATGTGAGGCATAACTTCGCAAATGACGAATGCATTAACCTGGTCTTTTTATATTGCAACTCTAAGTTCAAACACCTTCTTACTCTTGAAAGACGCGAAAATTCTTTAAGTCTTCTTCTTCAAAATCAGGAATTGTCTCTCACGTGAAATAATATTGAGGTGGTGCGTCTTGCGCTCAGTTGTATCTATTTAAAGAAGTGAATTGACACTTACCCCTCAAACAAAAACTCTTGTTCCGTATCTATAAATGACCAACTTCAACTATTTTGAGTCTATTTTATCCCATGTCTAACAGCCAACTTAATTTCAGTGTTGTCTGTTAAAACACCGTCAGATGTCCGCTCGTTATCATCACGATGAATGCATTTTTCACAATTATCCTCAACAACATTTTACACAAAAAGGCCATTAGCTTCTTATTTTGTTCGTTCGACAGACAATGTATATTAAAAATTTCTCGTATGAGGGAAGAATCTAATATAGGTAGTTTCCGAAAATATTTCATTGAGTCCATTTGCTATAAAAGACTCGAATACTGGTACTTTATCACCTTTTTGTTTCTCTGAGAGACACAAGCGGTACTTGCATCGTTTCTGTACATCAAATAGAAGAGGTGTAATCCACAAGTACATTATCTTTTGCCCTTCGTTGTAGGATAATAATGTCGAAAGGTAAGTGCAGAACCTCTCAAACACAGTGAATTGTTATAAAGAACTCTGCTGTTAACAACACCTTCATGCTTATACGCTTGGAAACATATTCTTTAACAGGTTCGTATTTTTATCGATTTTATCAGGCTTCTTTGATTGTTTCTTCTATTTTGCGTTTTCATTCAATCCCATAACTCTCACACATTAAACCATTGCCTCTCTGTAAACGTTTTTTTGATTCATGGTGAGGGTGTAGCGATCCACAGATGAAATTTCGTAAGGGTTCACTTTTCTCCATATACAGTCTTTAAATGGCCATGCCATGCACATCCATTGATACAAAAGGTAGTTTTTACTCTAAGTTCACAATATTACGAAATCAATCAGAAAAGCCATTTATTTTTTTATTATTAAATTGCTTTCTCGCTCCATTACGGCATGTCTCTATACTGTTATTATTAGTTTTCCTGATACATAAGCACGAATCAGCTTCCAATGTGAAGAGGCTTTTGGTTCTCCTCTGCCTCTTTTTTTTAGAGAACAATTTTTAATTTCTATTTCAGGCAAAACACACGTGTTTTTATATTAGTTGAGAACCACGTTAAGATGCAATCGTAGAGCAATTAGCAACAAAACTCAACAAACTTCCTCCTATCTTTTAGTAATTTCAATTCTTTCTCTACACTTTCCACAAACCCGATTATGCAACAAAATCTTCACGAGCTGAAATCTGCATAATAAAAAGCTGGAGTGCTCTTTGTGAACTAGGAACTTAAAATAAAATGAACACTATTCGAACAGATAAGATCGGGTCCGAGTCAGGACTATTCACTTCAGCAGTTTCAGAATCCGCTTGTAGTGTCTTGTCAGAAGAAGAGAAAATGTCAAATTGAAGATAATGGGCAAAACAAGGACATTGTAGCATACACGCTATGAAAAGATTGAGAATAAAAGAACTAACTAAGCCTAAAATCCTCCTAGAAAATAAAAGATATAGATCCAAAGTACAATGAATTGATGGAATAATGAAAAGCGACCGGAAATCAAAGTTAACCATTAAAGATGCGATCCCTAGCTAGCCTAAAAACTTGCAATATGCCACTTACGCAATTACAGCCAAAAAACTTGGGGGAGGAATTGCCATTCTGGGCCACCCGTGTCTTCCTAATCCTTCATAGATTTCATGGGCCTATGCACCCGATCAAATTGTAATCACAAGGGAAAGACATAGGACACCTGAGAAAAGAAGGAGGAGGAAGGGAGATGGATGTCAGAGCCAGAATCGCTTAGGGTTGAGTTAGTGGAAAAAATAGGGAGGCGAAGAGATTGGCCTTTCAGTTTGAGAATTTAACAACAGAACCATAAGAGGAAAAGGAGATTTTTTAGAAAAGTTGCTAGAGATGTTTTTGGGCAAGTAGGGCAGAAAGATTTGTCAGTAGGAAGAACCCAAGGAAGGTTAACGCACTTTTCCCGTTTGAATGAAAGCCTTAGGCTTTGCGCGTGTCGGAAGAGAGTTATTATCCCTGCAAACGCCGATTCTAGCTGAATGAAAATGTGGCGCAGAGTGATGGAAAACGAGATTTTTTCCACCCCCGAAACGGCAATGTCTTTCTAGGCCTGGAATGGCCCAGATTACAAGCACGATTTGAAACCATGGTTGTATGAGGAGAGGAAAGATTTAGTTGTAATGAAGGATATGAACTTTTGCTAGTTCCATCAACGGGTTTACAGCTTCCTCCTGTATAATCTTTTAAATATTATTATACTCCATCAGTATTCCTAACTGAGGTAGCCAAGTTTGCCTGATCATCTGCAAACTTGGGAAACCTTTTACATTTAAGTCCACTGGTCAGAATATTTTGCGTATACATATATGAGACCCACTAGAACTTGACGCCTAAGAAATCGTTACGGACCACAAAACATGTCTCCTCTAATTTTCCCGATCATTAAATAAATACTTTTCATTATTCCATTAATTCATTATTATTATTATTATTATTTATTTATAATAGAATTATTAAAAAATTAATAATTAATACACCGACTCTAATGATACACTCCTCAATAAATTAACAAGGTTTTTGTATTCATAATCCCGATTATCCCTGGTCGCGTTCTCAAAATAAACATTACTCGTTGGCAGGAATAGCTGTGCTTCTTCATTAAACTATCCCTCCCCTGGATCTCCTCTCCCATACGCTCTAGATCCTACAGCTCCTTGTATATTGTATGATTCTTTTGGTCGTAAGTGATATAATATATATATATAGAATCTATGGGTTTTACCATCTTGACTCCAGGCTTATAATAATTCTATATAGCTTCGTCATATAATATGGATAATATATGTTTATAATACAGATGAGCATAAGTTACGTTGTACTTAGAATTCTGTGTCTCTTTTTACGTTATTCTAGTACTATCCCACTGTATATAATTATATATCATTCTATTAATATAGTATTAGTTATAATATATAATATATCATATATTAATATTATATATATATAGTTTAAGATATAAAAGAGTTTAATAATATTTACCTAATTTATTTTTTTTAAAATATTTAACGATTATCGCCAAAA
This sequence comes from Trachelipus rathkii, assembly GCA_015478945.1. Taxonomy (NCBI): domain Eukaryota; kingdom Metazoa; phylum Arthropoda; class Malacostraca; order Isopoda; family Trachelipodidae; genus Trachelipus; species Trachelipus rathkii. Next base: position 10,517 of record JABUQX010122866.1, on the reverse strand, counting down.
GTAATGATTCCTCAAATAAGTTCTAACAACATGAAGCATTGTCTCACTAAACGAGCAAAATGAAGCTAATCTAACCTTCTTCCCTGAATATTCATTTGAAAACAGACATTCCTAGGAATGGAGCTTTTCGCTTTTAATGTCTTCAAAAGCAGCTGAATTTTTCTAAAATTCTTGTCTGAAGAATTTTCTAATCCCCACACATGGTACAGTATGAAGTTTTTCGGTGTCATGCTACAAATAACTTTATTAAGAAAGAACTAATCTTAGATACTATCTTTTCTGAGTCAGAATTAATGCCGATAATATCCTTTTATTTTACACACTGGTCTCCCAGTATTCAGTACTTATAAATTGTCTCGTGAGTGAATTCTCTGCAATTGGTTTCTGCGAACGAACTCAGTCCCCTCTGATGTGGTGTAGCAATATAAACAATCTTTCCCTTCATTTTTTTTTAGGGTTTTCGCACCTTATTCCAATTTTTCCCCAAATACCTTCGCAAATAATGCACTTCTCTCCATTAGGTACTCAAAACTGTGCGTTATGTGCGTCCAACTCTCAGTATGATCGACTCCTATAAGAGAGAATCCTGCTTCTAGCCATTAAGAATAGTTACCTAATACTTATAATGCTTTCTGCCGGACACTAGTGATATAAAATATATAAGGCAAATCACGGAGCATAAATGATTTTTCAAAAATATTGGCACCGAGGTGATATATATCCAGTTATATAAGGACCTTATCTGCCCTTATATGGAATACACCTTAGAAATTATACTATTATATTCCAACATTTTCTGGACTGTGAAACGCTCTTGTTTCCACCAATCCGTAAGTGTATCCATCCTTTCTAATAGTTATAACTCGAGCTGTAGTAACATTCTAACTGTTTAGAGAGGCTAGACTCCAATAATTTTGTAATACCCAAATCATATTATAATAATATAATTCTCTCAGATGTCTTTACTCTCCTAGAGATAATTTTTTTATAACGACAACATGTGCACATTTATTGTTTCTAATTTAACTCTTCCAAAAGTATCCTATGGTTTTTACAAAAGAATAAGATATAAGAAAAAATATAAGTTTTATTATTTAAATTTCGGTAAAATTAATATTATTGTCATATTATAATAAACATGGTATTTAATATAATTACAGGAAAATTATTCGTTAAGCAAAAATTAAATTTTATTAACATGTCAAAATAGTTTATAAGAGTAGATTTAATAAAAAAGATTTTAAGTTTCCACTGGAAAGTAGTTTTAAAACTTAATTTATCACTCCAACATTTAAGCATGAAAAAAAAACAACTAAATTATAATCAATGAATTAAATATTATATATATTTTTTCATTTAAATATTCATATTCTAATACACTATAATAATTGTCATATTAACCTTAATATCGAGTTACAGTGTTGAAAATGCATATTTAAAATGAGAATTTTATGTTGGTCCACTCAATCAGCATCCAGTTATAAATTATTGCTATACTCACTCTCTCTTTCATTAATATATTCTTGTCTCTGATGCGTGCGCTATCGTCAGTCGTTCAAAATCCTTTTACTATAATGAAGATCAATCGTCATCGGCAAAATTTATAATGTCTTCCATCTATTTTAAGAATACACTTTTATTTAAGAAATATTAAATATTTTAAAAGAAAAACATATTCAGATTTATTTAAGTAAAATATTCTATATTTCAATTAATTAATAATTAATAAATTATTTTTATTTGACATTAATAGTAAATGCTTGTACAAATAATTCTGTTTTATACAATGTTCGTATTAGCTAATTAAGTGTTTTTCCTAATATTTAATTAGTTAATTCGTATAATTATTCTAGTTTGATTTTAATTATTATATAAAATTTAAAAAATTTTTAATAAAAGTGAAATCTCACTGTTAATTTATGTAATATATTCCAACATTTTAAAATATATATTTTCTATTCTAAAATTTTGTTTATTACAAACATTTACTGCAGCTCTTATAATTAAATATCAAAATACTGATATATTTATGATATTAATATATAAAATTGAAATTTTCCGTACTTTAAAAGTTTTAATTCTCTGTAATTAATAAAGATGAATACGTTATATTTATACCGCTTTTATTTTCTAAAATCAGGGATATGTTTCTTAAATTAGTTAAAGGTTTACAATATATACTTCTTATACTGGGATAACCTATATTATTTGTGAGTTTTCAAAAGCGTGTGACTCCACTTATTTTTGATTACTTATTATGTTCTTCTATCCAATAAAAAATGATTTATACTGTTACTTAATAGTTATCTATATAAATATTTTTTACTCTTTAAAGATGTTTAATCATAGATATTTATTATATAAATTTATTATATTTATTTTATATATATATCAAAATTTTCTGTTACATAATAATTTAATTAGGTTTCTTGTATTCTTATTATATATATTCCGTTGCAAACGATGCATTTAGAATATCCATATTATTATCTCAAAAGTTTGGTGATCCATACTGGCAAAAAATATTTACTACCCTAAATATATCTGAATAGTTTCGCAATGAAAGTATCCCTAAGAGTTATTTCTAAAATTCACTCACTCTCTCGCTTTGTGTGACCCTTGACCCGAGTGGCGAGTGAGGTGATAGTCTCTTTATGCAAGTAGGTGAGAACTAATTTACCAGAATATTATCCTGTTCTTGTGGTACCTTTCAGTATTCTTCTTTGGGTTTGAAGATAGTAACTCTTAAAGATAGTAAACGGTGGCTATTGATCCCTGTTTAGCCTTCGATTTCTCTAATGTTTACTCGTGTTTTCACAATGTTAGAACCAATTCTTTGGTGTATATCCTGTCTGTCCGTGTTATTATATTCGTATCATGTATAAGTTAAGACACGGCTTTTTTCACTCGCCAACATCTCCTTTAAATATCTCTCATATATATTTATGAGTCATGAGTGCGAGCGAGAGAGAAACTGTCTCTAGCTAATTAAATATTTATATAAAAAAAAAACAACACTTTATTTTAAAACAAAAAACAAAACACACTATCCTTAACATGATGGACACGTATACATGTTTAATTAATCCATCACTTTACAAACATACTTTATATTCTTTACGATACATTAACTGTTATCAATAAAAATGAAAGAAAGTATAATCATTAATGTGATTCTCATAGTTAATTAATATCGTGTTTAAACTACATAATAAAGAACGTAAATAAAAAAGAAACCCAAATATTCGGAAATTTTAATCCTTTTTAAATAAAATTTTATATCTATTCAGGTCAATAAAGCGTCATTTATAATTAATCTGAACCTACGTTTTTTTTTTTTGTTCAAAAATTTATACCTATATTAATGAGACCTGTTTAATATGGGTTATAACAGATATTTATTATATATATTTTGATACCCTACCCTAAATTGTTTGAGAAGAAATACATATTTCGATATATTAATATTAGTAAAATGCATAAATATAAATATATAAACTAACCCAATAATAATATATATATATCATTATATAAATATATAATAATATTTAATTCATTCTAATTGTGATAGAGTAATATTATACATAATGTGGTGAGTGAGTGTGTGTAAGTAATTATATATAATTGTGATAGATAAAGATTTTCATTTAGTTTTAGTTATACTCGAATAATATATGAATAATTTAAACACACCTTGTTTATTTTATTTTTATATTTAAATAAAATTAGCATATTTGAATAATATTAATATAAAATTTAGTATTAATGTATAATTAAATATTTCATATTATATACTACTATTAACCGTACGCAGTTATATATTATTTAACTAACAATACGGACCATACTTAAGCTTACCAGTATCTCGTCATATATAATTTATGTACATATTCTAAAGAATTAGAAAGATATAATAGTATGTTAAATTTAGTATCGTATATATAATGATGATTCAAAATAATTTAATATATTATTATAGATTATAAAAGCAATGTTGTCATATGATGATTGGTGTTTAGAAGTAGGCGGTAAAGAATAAAATGAAAGCATGAGGACAATTTTAGTTTTATAAGAGGAAAGAAAAAAGTGCGTGTAGAGAGTTGCCCTCAAATAAACTTCTATGAATAGTGTAATTAGACATATGATAATGAATTGACCTTTCTCTATAATGTTGGTACAAATGGATTCACTCGTATCTTTATTTAAATCGGGTACATAAATCATAGGGCACGGTCTTCTCACCACCTCTCACAAATTGAACGTTTAAACGTATAGTATTATCAGAAACCAATAAGTTTTTTGTGTTGCTTACCAAAAAAACTGAAGTAAAATGCATCTCTCTCTAAATAATCGCTAGATTCCAATGTAAAGTTTTGAATTCCTTCACTTAAGAACTGTTTAACAAGTGTATTCATGTTTCCAAGCAACATGCACACTGAAGCTAGGAGAGTACTTAACCACACTCTCATTGCTATTTTTTTATCATATAGAGAGATACCTGTATTACTACTATTGCTGGTTCTTTGCATTCGCTCGTGTTAAAAAGATGAAAAATTTAAAGATGAGCCTTCCTCCTCAACCTCACTAAAACTATTCATAACATCAATAAAAAAACATTATATGATATACTACTCTGAGGACGTTCTTTTTTGGAATAACATTTTAATGAGCGACATATTACTTATATCCATATATTAAGCTGTTTTAGGAAAAGTGAGTTTATCTTAATTCTTATTTATCCGGTGTAATATTGCTATTTTCTATTGTCGGAAAATAATGTATCTCTTTAATTTTATTATCTCTAAAGAATGAATAATAATTTTATTTTTTTTTTTACACATTTCGCCCCTAAAACGTATCAATTTACGAGTTGAAATTGTTTTTTGAAAGAAAAAAGTAAAAGTTGAAAAATTCACATTTACATCGAATATTAATTCCAAAATCACACCTCTTGGGGGGCTGACGTTTGCCCTACGTTTATGTTTTCACAAAGATACTGATTCTTCATGAAACATCTCTCCTATGTCTTGCTCGACAACATGATACCATCTTGATATGACAGTCAAGAAAGTATGAATTATCAAAAACACCCAGATCTTTGTTCGTTTTTATTATTGTATTTTGAGTTTTGTTTTGAATGACAATACTTTTACTTATCATAACAGCTAATATAAATCAATTTAACCATACTCATATTAAAAGAACTCACAAGAGTTCTGTTCTCGAGCTCCGTCACCTTTAGAGGATTTGTTCGATCAATGATACTTAAATAGTAGTGATTTCTCGTGCTTAAATTGTGGTTGAATTTTAGTAGTATAATTTTAGGATATGATGCTGAAGTATTAAAAAATCTAAATACATTTTTTGTCTCTCTCTCTTTATATCAACACTCAGACGTATTTTTCCTTCCTAGCCTCATAGTGAGTGGGAGGTTAAACTGTAAATAAATATGAGTTGTATAATATATTTACTTTTTATAAAAAGTAAAATTATACCACATATATAACATATATAATGGAAACTTTTTCTGATTCCCTAAATAGTGCTTTAAATATATATAGTATATATATATGAGTGAATTAGATTTTAATTTTGAAGGATTATTTAATTGTTAGTATAGGAAGTTGAATTACAACTACCTTTATGTAAAATGAAACTTATTTAGTATTATAGATTTATATTTCAATTATTTAGATAATTAAAATAAAATTTATTTGCTTTTTTTGTTTAACAAATTATAAATAACTAAAATATTCATTTTTTCTTTGCATTGAAGTATACTAAGCCTCGGGGAAGCATTGCTTTTAGGAAACATAAACGAGTATTAAATATAATTAGTTTAATGGCGAAAAGAGTAGTCAGTCAAAATTATAGAACATAACGTATACTCTATTTTTATAATTGTAAATAATATTTTCAATTAGAAATTCTTTATAATATATTTTAATATTAAGTATGTGAATTACACAGGGTGATAAATTATTTTTTTTTTAATTAAATAATTTCTTTATATATTTAAAATTATATTTACTTTTAAAAAAAAAGTGAAATTTTGCATAATTTAAGTTACTATTATAATATTAATATTATATTCTATAGTATATATATATATATAGGATATTCTATTTTTATAAGCCAGTAAGTAAATTATTATATCCTCTACTTTTAATATATAACACATATATCAATTATACAGCAGCCAGCCTTCTCGCTTTCGTCCCAAAGGAGGGTTGTTCCTGCTCAACACCACCTGGTTACCGTCCTGGAAGAGGAATAAGAAAGTGAATACGTCGGTGAGACACGTACACTTGAAATACCGACAACATTCTAATCAGAAGTAAATTCCAAGAGTAGTGGGGTGAATGAACGTATACTAACGATTGTGAGATGAGATATTACTCGAAACAGACTCCAGCACTTATCCTCTGACCACCTGATAGCCGTTATAAGCGTGTCTTCAACGGGTCTAAGGAGCATTGATAGAGAACTTCTAGTCGGCTCCAACCAACGATATACACTGAAATACACTCAGCGTCCTAGAGGCTTTTGCTTCAACGCGGAGCGACCTGAGGCCAAATGATTGCGAACTTTTTCTCACTCATTGACCTTTTCCTCCCCATCAAAATTCTATTCCAGCCACCTTGAGTTGTCTCCCTTACGCTAAATGCTTGTGTAACCCCGGCCGACTAACCGGAATGAGCCTCTCTCTTACGCGGTGTCGCATCGCTCAAAGCCCCACCTTTTTCCGCCCTTTTCATTTACAACTTTACCAGATAAATGTCTTAATTTAAAAATATATATTAATAAGCGCAGTTATATTTGTACCAAAAACTAGCTTAATTTGAAAAGTTCTCTCCCCTTCACCGATACATTTGTTATACTCAGTCACAAAACCAAAAAACCAACTTAACTCTTCAGCAATAGCGAGATATCATATCGCATTTAATATAATAATTACAACGTAAATATATAAATATATTCCTCATTTAAAACAATCCCTAAATATACGTTTTTTCTCAGACTTTGCCAACTCAACCAATATCAAGGACGATCACAAAATATAACGAAACCCTCCCACTTAAGAATGTCACACTTACCCTCTATAACTATATGCAATTATTATCAATCCTTATTTACCATTCATACTAAAAGATTTCTCTGTTATTTCTTGACTTTGTAAAAGTTCCATAGATACAAATTAAAACTATATGTAGTTTTATAGGTTTAGAATTCTGATTATATCAACACCTTTAAATATATAATATTATATCAATTTTACTTTTCTCATCAATCCAAAATGAAAGCATTTCTCTTCATTTCATTGTAATCGTCAAATTTGAACACACCTATATATAATAAGACTTTTACATTGTCGTTATCTTAATTAATCATGTCAACGAATTTTAATTCTAATACACAAAAAGATAAATTCCTTCAAAAAATAAACAATATTAATCATATCAAGAAAAATTATAAAACCAGTGAGTTAACCAATTACAGATCAATCAACTTACTATTATTTCTATTAACTCTATAATTATTCATTTCCTTGATTTAACTAAACTTATTACCTCTTATCTAATTGTTAATATATATATTATTAAGTGTTATTTATTATTTTATCAAACTCTTATTTCTTTGATTCTATTATATATTCCCTTTTATTTATACATCATCTCATTACCAATCTATACATGATATTTTAATTTTGCCCACATCTCAGCCAACTCTTGCTGCTCATTCATTATTCTACACTACTTATTCCATACATACACTCATTGCATACAATTCTCTTGATTATTAATATCTTACATTGACTGTATCCTCCACTGAATACCTATTAATTCTTGGTATTATTAACTGTTATTGTTTTTGATTGTTAAACAACACTTGTTTGATTGGCAGTCCGCAATTATATAATATTTTATAAGTTCACTAGTACTATCATAATTGTTACATATGCTAGTTATTATTTTCTTGCTACACTCATCATTATATAACATCCAATCATTAAAATACTAGAAAGAAGTGAAAGGTACTGTCTCTCACTCCGTGATACTCACAACACAATTTAACCTTAACGTTCTTAATTTCCGATACGTTTTAGCTTTACTATACTCGAGGTTCGTCTTATTATAATTATTGTGTCGGCCAAAACAGTTTATTTCTCTCAAAATATTTAAAGTTGAGTATTGAAGAATCATTGAAATAAGCTGAAATTCAACTATATATTTAAAATTCCTTTGCCAACAATCTCTATCAACAATAATTCGCCACATTAATAATATACTACTAAAATATTCATCGCACTAATATTAGTATATTTAATAGTAGTATGTACCAAACCCACATATTCCTTATTTTTCGTCTCTAAAGAATTCAAATTCATCATCACTCTCATGACGGCGAATCTTGTTTCTCTCTATTTTTGGAATCTTATCCAATGTCTCCCCAACAATCTAACACTCACCAACATTACTTTAATACGCACAAATACCTCGAAGGTACATAACGAAATTGTTTCCTTTCCACTTTCACTACATTCTAATGGTACCAACCATTAACACATCGCTCCGCGCTCGTCCCGGGTTCCTCGCCTTTAGAAAACATCGGCCCTCACAACTTACCCATGCCTTTTACATTTAATACCTCTACTCTTCTCTTTTCGAGCTATCACCTCACATCCTCTTTGATTCTTACATCTTCAGTCATGGTTTCAGTATCCTGATTTCACATGTGAACGATGCTTGGTTGTATTCGTGGACAACACAGTTAAAACGTTCATCTCTCGACTGATTTTTCCGATCTCTGGGACGATAAGAGTGCCTCATCATAGCGTTATTCTTACGGAACATTGCCGGCCATAGAGTGCTTCTTTCCTCCGGCGAAAATGTATGAAAGTCGCCCCCTTATTTATACTATTATTTTTTAATATACTGGTCCCGTAAAGTGTAAAATGTTCAAAGCCATAGATAGACACACATAAAAACCGTAGTATCACAAATATTTGCGATTTATTACACTAATACTACTCCCCCTACATATTGTCATTCTAAACATAGAATCAGTTTTGATGAGATCGTAAAGCATCTGTGTTGAAATTCTCCGAGCAAGAATCACCACCCCATTAGAACACTGATAACACTTTATATATCAAGACAGCCTTGTTCTTCCTTAGATTGAAGTCATTCTCAGAGATAAACACTACGTATCAAATGGTCTTAAGCGTCTTAATCTGATCCAAATAAATTTACAACCAAAATTAAATACCAGCATATATCTATTATTCCCCTTACAACAGCTTCAATTAATACGAATCTCTCCCGTTGTAAATTTCTACTAGTTTCACGTTTATCTTATTTATTATACCTTATATATATATATATAAGCCTACTTGCGTAACTATAATTTTAACTGTCATATATAATAACTTAATAACTGCAGAGGAAATACTCTCTATACATTAATAACTAAGGCCTTTAATTTTACACTAAATTTTTATTCACTATAAATACTATATATAATTTCAATATCACTATCTCTCTGTCTTTCAATTTTTGTTAATCCATTTTTTTCTTACAAACGTTTAAAATTAAATTTTATTACTATATCTATATTAAATTTCACTGTCAAATATTATTTAGAGCCATTAATATTTACAAACATTTCTCACTATCTACTTCCACATTATCCTTATTTAACACTCTCATTGCTATTATATAATATATAGACCTCATATCCCTCAAAATAATTATCACTATGTCTTAATCTTATATGTCACCAATCCAAAAACCCACACAACATATATTATCTACTATTTCTAATATCACTCTCATACTGCCAATTATATAATTTAGTGTAATTAATCAGTAAAACAAAAAAGGTAAGACATACGTTAACATAAGGGTCAGCATTCTTTATCTACATTTTAATCATTAATCAAAAAAATGGAGAATCATTTATATATATTACATTATATATATTCTAATAGTCATAAGTAGATTCTATTCCTATCATTTATCTTACATATTATTTACTTAACTCATTTCGCCCGTATCATATATTACTATACTTTCCTTCTCATAATAAAGTAGCTTATTCAAAAGAGATTTCCTACTTGTTCTAAAGTATTTCTTCTTTTCTTTTTACCTCATGTCTAAATACTTTGTTACGTATTATAGGTGAAATGTATGAGTGCTTGCAATTTTCGTGTATTGCTAGCTCTGTACTTATATGCAGACCGTCTATATGGTGTGAGAGTTGAGTTTTCTTATTTAGTTCTCGCGACTCCGTGGTTGGAGGAAGTATGCAAATATAATTTTGCCCACCCAGTCTATCTTATTACTTTAAAATTGAACTTCAGTTTGTGAAGGCTGTTGATATAGGACATCAACCATGTAACTGTACATTTTTTTTTTTTTCTTTTTATTTATTTGTGTTTATTTTTTATGAGTGTATCGTTGGGGAAGATATATTAAGCCATGTTCTACCTTATGTTGGTATTTGGTTCTTAATCT
>JABUQX010122865.1:12500-25966 GCA_015478945.1 Trachelipus rathkii | reverse complement strand
AGAGAAGAAGGAAGGTTACCACAACGAGTGTCCCTTGAGTTCTCCAATTATTCACACATATTCATGAAGAACAAGGCACACTTCTTTATTTACGAGGGCGACGCAGTGTGGAGGAATGCGAGAGGTCCAATTCTCTCGAGCACCTCCCGTTGTAATACCTATAGAAAAGAGATAAGGCACCGACGTCACGACGCAGAGAAAAGAGTCAGAGGAGCAGAAATTATGGGACCAGTTATTAAGCCTCTTAGCCTTTAGCTTCAACGCTCTATCCAACAGGAGGGGTGAACCGAACCACCCAGAATGTGGGAAACCAATATTCAGACAGGACGATAGACCTTTATATATATATATATATATATATATATATATATAATTACTATATATAATATATTATATAACTATATATATATATATATTATAGATATTATATATTATATATATATATTATATATAGATATATATATAATATATATATTATATATATATATTATATTATATATATATATATTATTATATATATATTTATATAATATATATATATATATATAATATTAATATAATATATATAAATATATATTATATATATAATATATATATATATATATATATAGATTATAATTATATATATATATATATATATATATATTATAATATATTAATAATAAATTATATATATATATATACTATATTATATATATATTATAGAATATATATATATTATATTATATATATGATATATATATATTATTATTTATATAATATATATATAACGTATATATAATAATATATTATATATAATATATATATATATTATATATAATATATACTATATATATATTTAGATTTGCGACCAAAGATACCAAAAATTTTCGCCGATACCTGAATACCAATACAAGATACTCACAATTTTTTTCATACCGATACCGATACCGATACCGAAATTTTTGCCGATACCCGATACCGATATACCGATACTTTTTACTCCGATTATGGCCTAATATATATATTATATATATATATTATACTATAATATTATATATATATAATAATATAGTATAGATATATATATAATTATATATATAGTATATATATATAATATATATATATATATTATATATTATATATATATTATAATATAATATTATATATATATATATATATATATATATATATATATATTATACTATATATAATATATATATTAATAATATATATATATATTATATATATCTAATATATATATAATATATATATACTTTATATATATATTAATATATATATATATATATATATATATAATATTATATATAATATATATACTATATATATAATATATATATATAAAATATAATAACTTGATAGAAGCACTGGTTAATGAAACCATACTATTCTCTACACTGCGGCGGTGCCCAGGCCATAACTTGCTCGCGCATTTAGATTCATCTACACGTTTAATAAAAAAAATATATATATATATATATATATATATATATATATATTATATATATATATATATATATATATATTATATATATATATATATATATATATATATTAATTATATGATATTAGATTATATTATATATTTAACGTTTGCTTTAATACGTAAGAATTTGTCGAGGTTGCGTTCGTTTTATCAAAAACTTACCGAAAAATTGCAAGAAATGCTTCACCAAAACGTAAAGGAATTCCTAATTCTGAAGTGTATTCCCGTGCTTATCCGAATGAAGCCCCCCCACGTTCTCTAAATGTTAACAAACAATTGTGTCTTAATTTGTAAATTGTTTTCTCTACACTGCGGCTGGTGCCCAGGGCGTATAAACTTGCTCGCGCACTTAAGAGTTCAGTCACGTTTAATAAAATTAAATAATTTAAAATTAATATATATATATTAAATATATACTATATATATATATTATATATATTATAATATAATATATTATAAATATATTAAATATATATATATATATATATATATAGATATATATATATATATATATATAAAGAATTATAATATAATATAATATACCCGGTGTTTTCTTTTTCGTATTAATGTGCTTTCGAAACGTAAGTAAAATGCTTGAGTTTGCGATTCGTTTTTATCAAACTTAACGAAAAAAATTGCAAGAAATGCTTCACCAAACGTAAGAATTTCTTAATCTGTACAAGTTTTTCTATTTCCGTGGCTATACCAATTTAAGCACGCTCTTACTAAAAAATGTAAACAAACAATTGGTCTGATGGGTAATTTCATTCAATAAAATCAGCTTAAATCTAATTTCTTTCCAAATGGATAAACTCTATCAAGAAATGGTTGTTCCATTATTTGTAAAATAAATCATTGGTATTTTTTTTATTTCTGTTATTTCAAAACCCCGTGCTCCATCACAACAGCTGATTGCAAATGTTTGTAAACCAAAAAGTAAGCCTAGCACGAATCGCGGTCGTTTAAACAGGTCACACTTTGAAATTTTGAATTTGAATCCCTGACTTTCCCTGGACTATCCCTGGACCCCAATCGCAAATTTTCACCTGACCAGCGGTGTCGTTTAATCTTTTTTGCGTATAAAATATCTATTAATCATTATTGGCAGGCCTTTTACCTCAGTTCATACATTAAATTATTGAAAAATTTACTTTAGAAACTGTTCATCATCATGGATGAATTTAACAAAATATTTTTTTTAGTCAATATGACCAACCAAACCAATAATACGCTCTCCCCATAGCCCGTATCCAACTGCACTTCTTTTTTTATTTTTCCAAAAAGATAAAGCAGTAATTTATGGTTATCCAAAAAGAAAATACAATTTAAAAAGCTTAGCATTAACTAGTAGGTGAATAACGTCTACTGTGATCACAAAAAGTCTAACATGGGGATATTTAGGTTAAGCTTTTTCTTCTCAAGCATCTGAATTTTTGATTTATAGCGTCTTCTTCTGTTAAAGCTTCTGTTTAACATTCTTTCATCTGGCTCTTCAAGTTACTGGATCTGTATGGATAATTTGATTTTTTCAAAACCTTTTTATTCTGTTTCTTTTTGGTTCTGTTTTGACTCATTGAGATGTTCTTCATATCTCCTATGGGCAGCTCGTACATTTGTCAAATTTTTTTTGAGTGATAGGAACTTATGAATACTTTCGATGAGATCTATATTAGGCAATTGTGCACTGTTCTTTTGAGAAATCAGATTGTTCTTTCAGATTTCCACTAAAATCTGCCTATTATTTACAAACCCTCCTTCTATGTCGCATTTCCATGCGGAAATATCAGTCCTAATTTAATAATTGCCGCAAATTCCGCACTAACATTTGCATTTCAGGTACTATAGAAGGAAAAAAATCATTCAAGTCTCCTAGCAAGGACATCACCATTTCAAAAATTTATGAATTTTAAGTCCAAGGGATTAGAACTGAGCATTCACTGCAAAGTAGAGTGTATTGTGCTTTTGCTATCTCAGCCCAACAGAATCAATTGTGATTCGGTTGTTGGTTAAATGCCTCTAGCAATAAGCCAAATCTTTGTTTTCCTTGTTCTGGCTGATTGAAAAAATTTATACTAGGATTCCAATGATGAGAGCCTTGACAAGTGTACTATTCAGAAAAAAAGCCAAAAACCAAAAAAGCAGGAAATCTTTCTCAATACCTTTTTCTGTCTTTTGATTGCACAGTCTGGCATTCAATTTGATTTTAGGATATTACTTTCATTCGAAGTGACTTCTTTGAGAAGTCTTTTTTAGTCTGAAATCCAAGATTAATACCTTTTACATCACGCAAATTGTTCTTTGTCATATAAATCTAATACAAAAAGCTTAGTTGTTGTAGCAGGCATTTTACTGGACTTAAGAAATCTTTCCATAATTTTTAGTACGAGACATTGTAAATTTGTGAACAGGAATGGACCAAGTGGGTCTGACGTTGAACTTTCGTAAAAATGACTCACATTCTAAGGAAAACATTTTAAAAAAAGCCAGTTGAGATTGTTGAGAGATTTTCGGCTGTCAACTGCACAAAAATCCAAAATCACTTCGTCAACCTATAAAAAAAACTCAAAAAGATATAAATCACTAAAAGAAAAAGATGATAAACAGATAAGTCATAAGTCATACAGTCTAAAACAAATCCATATACCAATCACCTTCAATCGGTAAAGCTTGATGAATTATGGAACAAACCCTAGCGAACGTTAATAGGAATAATAGATGGTGATTGGCGGACTAAAATAGAAAGAACAGGATAGAAGATAGATTATATAGGATGTCGTTCCTCGCCCATCCTTTTCATTCACTTATCAAATACATCTCTTCATTCCACAATTATTACGAGTAAGAAAAAAAATATATCCGAAAAATATGTAAACTTGTCCATGGTCTTCTTTCATATGTTTTTAAATTTTAAATTTCCCGACTTTTTCTGGATTTCCTTGACTTTCAGCATATCTTAAAACCTTTCCCTGACCTTCCCTGACTGATTTTTTTCCCTGACTTTCCAGAAAGTGTGAACCCTGAAACAGGAAGTTAGTGCTAAAACTGTGTGAGCATTTCTTATCGGCGTAAGCACAATGACCAGTGACAAAATACGAAACGATTCATCATTCAGGCAAAGAAAATACGTATAGTTCATTTGGCGTGAATTCTTGAAATTGTACAAATACTCCTTTGTGGAGAGTAGGAACTAAAGAAATTAGTCCATGTAAAGTATAGTGGACTTGCACTTCTTATTTACATGGAACTAATTTCTTATTTCTTCTTCCTTTAACAATAAATTGCAAACTCTAAGGCCCCCATACACAGCCTTTATTATTGTTCTGATTGGAAAATTTTTTCATGAAGAAAATCACCTTTCTCCGTAAATTTTCTAGTTTTAGCCTTTATCCCTAACCTTTTTGATAAATTTGTTTACTCGTTTCTCGATACCACTTTATCGCCCCAAAACTACTGCATATGATGAGCCAACTTTCTGTTTATGCTTGGCTTCCCTGCATTGGACCCCTTCCAATGATCTTCCACTTTCAGATTTGAAATATCTTAAACAAAAAATACTTTCCACAATGCAGTTTCTTATATCGTTTATTAACAACAACTCAATTGGCAGTTCTTTAAGATTAAAGAAAGGCATCCCCATGACTCGAAGGTCACAAATCTTTTACAAATATAAATGTGCCAACTGTAACAATCGGACCTATGGTAGACAAACTCCCCCTTCTTACAACTAAAGCATGCGAGGCCTTCAAACGCTATGGGCATTTCTTCGAACTTAATCTCCCCAATCTCAACCAGAGAATTAGCTGTCAGAGATCACTATGACCTCAATAAGCACCGTATATCTCTTCAAAAATTCCATCTCTTCAAAAATGCTCTAAAGGTGAAGAACTTTAAAATTTGGAATCTTTTTATATAAAAAACACTTAAACCTACACTTAATATCCAATAAGATTTATTTGGCACTACTTGATTGCTGTACTAATTGCCTGACATTTCGTGCATAACCGAACACGATTTTGTCTCGAGGTTACTGTGTTTTGCAAACCAGATTGAAATCAGAGTGTGATTTTAAGCTCGTTCGATTTCTGATAAAACAAGAAATAAAACAAATAACAAATGGTTGTTATATTACAAAAAATTGATCATCTATTGTGATGGAGTTTATTCGATTGGAAAGGAAATTATATTTTAAGCTGATTTTATGAATGAAAATACTTCATCATCTAAAAAACGGGGCTGACACGCCGTCATTTTTTTTGGGGTTTACACATTTTCATAAAAACGTTGCTAAATTCCGCAATCACAGGACATCGCACACCTATAGAATTAGGAAATTTCCTTTACGGTTGGCTAAAATTTTTACGATTTTGCGCTGTTTACAAAAAACGAACGCAAACTCGAGCATTTCTTATATGTTCATAAGCACAAATGCGAAAACGGGAAAACGCGTATATAACACACAGCTAGGTCAGATAGATAGGAAACTATCAGACAAATGCGTGGATATATATAATATATATTATATTATATATATATTATATATATATATATATATATAATTATATATATATATTTATATATATTATATATAATAATATATTATATATATATAATATATATATATATTATATAATATTAGTAAGTATATATGTTTAAAAGCGCTCCCTATTGAAAGTTAATCTTTATTTTATCTATCGTTATTGTTATGTTGTGCTGTGTATAGTGTGAAAGTGTATGTGTATTTTATCAAACATTTTGTTTTAATTGAAAGTTTATTAAATGTATTTATCTAGTTATTAATTAATTTATTCGTTTCGGCGAGGTCTGCGATTGGCGTTTTAAAAGATAAGTTTTATTTTTAAATTTTTTTTTAGTTTGTTTTATTTTAGCTTTTAACAAATTTATATTTGCTACTACGGTCTGTATAGCTTCGATAAAGTATATGTTTTTTTTTTACCCTATACAGAGCTTATTTTTATTTTTTGTATATTTTTTTTTTATCGGTGAACTCTGTAGGGTGTTTAGTGTTTATTACTTAAAGATTTTTACATTTAATATTTTTTATTTGTACTTTTTTTTTATTCGGTGAATGTGCTAGGGTGATGAGAGTCGTTAGTGTTTTTAACTGTTTGAAGATTTTTAATTTTACATATTTAATATAAATTCGATTTTAGTTTTTACCATTTACGGTTTTAAATATAGGTTTTAGTGCGTAAACAATTTTAACCTGGATTTCACGATTTTGTTTGTTTTTTCGCCTTTGTTTGTTTTTGTTTTGTTGTTTGTTTTGTGGTGGCATGATGTGTGCATTGTAGGATGGAGATTTGCACAGTGGGGCTTACTATCGACTTACTAACATCGTGGCTTGCACAATCTAAACTCTGCATCCGTGAGAACACCACCTCCTCAACTCTTAGCCCTAACCTTTTGCTCTGTCTGAGACCCAGATGGCTAGAAATTCATACTCTAACTCGGTTAATATGATCCAACTATAACTCTATTTCATAATTTCGTCTAAAGGGGGGTATTGTGCCTATTGTTAAACATAAACACTCCTGTAACGCGTCTCGAGAATCTTGATTCTCCTAATTTCGATGTTCTATGCCTTAAAATCTTTTCCCTTCTACGTACAATAATCTTGTGCTCTGCTACTGTTCTCCTAAGAGAACAGATTTTCACGCCTTTTTGAATATTCTTAACTTACTTCCACGAGACTAGTTTAATCTTCTCATCCAAATACTGAGGTCCTTCTATTTAGGGGTATTCAATCGTAACATTAACAGCTGAATCGGTTGGGGTCCCTACATACCCGATTTAGGTGGCGAGGAGGCCGAATCATTCAGCATTCATCAAAACGATCTGGAGCAACTAATTAAAGAACCCACACACATTCGGAATTCCTAACAATTCTTGGAACAACAGTTGACCTATGGTTTCACCACTAGTCCTCTTCTCTTATACACCACTTCGCTCCTATCGGTAAATTTGACCACAACCTTATATCTCTTTAATTTTAATACTTTCTCTTCCAACAGCTCCATCCTGCCCTCTAGGTTTTTTCTGTGCACTTTGATCGGGCCGAATTTGGGGGGGTTTGCGTTGCTTCTACGCTAACTATAATTGAAATGACTTGTTTGCTCTGGTTGATGCTATCGACTTCTGCCCGATATGGTGGGAGCTTGTAACTCATTGGATGGGAGAGCGGTTATTTCCTTTCGACTAAATCTTTCTCTCTCATAATCCATGGTTCGGTCGTGCTTGTTCTCTGGCCATTGAGGCTAGAGACAGTGCGTATCGGAGTGGAAAAATTCTCGCTTCTTCTATTCACTTTTGATAATTTTATTTCTGCTAGAAATCGTATGCAGGGATACGCTTCGACGAGCAAAGCGAGCTTTCATGAAAAGAAAGTGGCGCTACCTCCTTGGTCTCCTACTGAACAAATCTTTCTGCTCTTGGCCAAAAACAATCGATCTAACAAACTTCGTAAATCTGTCTTCCTCCTTCTTATTCGCTCTGAATGTTCTGTTGCTTAATATCTTCAACTGAAAGGCCAATCTCTTCGGCCTCCTATTTCCTCTAACTCAACCCTGGACCGATTCTTGCATTCCTCATCCTCCTCCTTCTCCTCTCAGGTGTCCTATGCCTTTGCCGTTGTCATACATTCGAGCGGGTGCATTAGGCTCCTGAAAGTCTACGAACCGTTTAGGAGGCGCCGGCCCGGATGTATTCGATCCCGAGTTTTGGGGTGTGCTACCGTGCTGACCCCGCCTCTCGTCCAACTATATTCTCTTATGTCTCAATACTAACACTTCCCTCAGTGTTGGAAACGCACAATGTCCAGCCGATTCCGGAAAAAGGTAGCGCTCTGATCCCTCTAACTATCGGCCCCTATAGCTCTCACTTGTGTTTATCTAAGATTCTTTGAACCCTTCTACTTCATTCTTAGATCATCTGTTATTCTCATTACTTCTTTTTCATCGCCATTATGGCTTTCGGCGTTCAAGGTTCTACTGGCGATATACTTTTCCTATCTTCTACTGATTTATGGTTTAGGAAGTACGGGGAGACTTGCGTGGTTGCGATTGACATATCCAAAGCATTTGACGGGGTATGGCACGCGTTCACTTGCTCTCAAGCTCCCTTTCCTTTGGGTTTCCTCCTTCACTTTGCTTAACTTATCTAAGTTTTCTCTCAAATCGCCTCAGCTGTCGGCTGTTGTTAGACGGAGGCGACTTCTTCGTTCTTTTCTGTTAATTGTGGTGTTTCTCAGGGTTCTGTCTTTATCTCCTAGCTTTATATCTTACTTTTCATTAATGATCTTCTCCCTTGCACATCTAACTCTATCCACTCGTATGCGATGAATCGACCTCAATTTCTTCCAACTCATTTTCAATTCTGCTCCCTCATTTACTTCTAGAATTGCTCTCGTCTTAATCTATCCGATTCTATTCTCGCTTTTATCTGGATAGGATTTTCCGGTGGGGTCACCATACAACCTTGTGAAATTTAATCTTTAAAAAACTACCTTCTTACAAATCTCCCTCTCAAAAACACCTACCAACTTTCCTATCTCTTTTCGACGGTTCTCTCGTCTCTCCTGTTGACAATATAAACATCCTTGCCTTAACATAAACAAAACAATGTTCTTTGAAACCTCACATCACAACGGTTGCTAGGGCGGCCTCAAGAAAACTGGGAGGTTCTGTTTAAGACTGCGAGACTTTTTTTCCTCTTCTCAGTTGCTTCAGCTTTACAAGGCCTCATCCGCCCTTGTATGAAATACTGTTCTCATATCGTGGTGGGCTCTGGTTTCACCCGGCTTTTGGACAGGTTCGAGTCCAAATTCCAAAAAGGACTTCATAAACTGTTCCGGTACTTGCCAACTTCACTTGGACCTCGTATCTTGCGGAGCGATGTTGGTGCCTTATCTCTTTTATAGGTACCGCAGCGGCAAAGTGCTCGAGGGAACTTGTTACTCGCGTACCACGTTTACGAAACCGGTCCCTCGTAGCACAAAGGGGTGCTGTGTCTGCGCATGAGTTTTGTGTGGATATTGGCCACCCCAGGGCTAGTGCGCTGCGGTGCTTCCTTCTTTCCAGCCACTTCTGTTCTGTGGATTTCTCTTCCATCTTCTTTGTTTCCTGCTGAATTTAATCTCCCGCACTCCAAGCCTGCGTCTGTGCTCATCTGGTAATTTGGTTAGTTGTGTACTCTGAGGCGTGAATACCCCCTCCTGAAAATTTTCCTTGTTCACATTCAGCAATTTTATCTTCCGGCAAATTTTTTATAAGTTCCGTTAATTCTGTATCAACCAATCCCACATCTTCCGAATCTGGCATTTTATGAGTTTCCGGATTTTGAGCTTCATCCATTTTAACAAAATCTATGAAAAGATATAAAAATATATAATACAATGCAACAATACGAAATCCTATAAATTTTAACGTAATAACCTATATATACTGCTTAATGTCCAAAACACTTTTATATATATAATACGAAATCCTACAAATAATGTAATTACATATATTGTATAATGTAAAAATGATTATCTCGGTGAGACCTCCAATTTTGTTGGCGCGTGTAACTACACCAACAATAAACTGATTATTTTTTATTATTCAAAGATTATTTATTTTTTCTTGAATTCCTTTTAAATAGTTTTTTAATAATCTCGACGTATATAACATTTTCTTTTCCAATCTTTTGTATCTTAAAATTTTTCATTAGCAAAGTAAATACTAGGAGGTTATGTCAAATCAAATTTATTTACACCTATTTTATATAATTTTCAGAACAATTAGAATATCATTTCAATTATAGAAACACTACTTGCTTTAATTTAGAAAAATATATATCAGATAATTACCTAATTATCAAAACAGAACAATATCATTTAATAATTAATCTTAGAACAATATTGGCTTTAATTTAGAAAAATCTTTATCATGTACATAATTAGAAAATACGAAATCAATTTCAATAAAAACAACAAAAATAAATAACTTAAATTTTATTTTGTTCGTAGAAATTAATTCCCGTTGATTACTTCTGACCACCTGATTTGAATTGAGCACTGGTGTTGATTGAAAAATCTGTTGAGTGAGCAAATCCTTCTTTCGATAACCTGCGTAATTGCAGGATAATTACTGCTTGCTAATAGTTTTAATAGTTTAAGGGGAGACTTCATAGCAAAACCTCAACTATTCCAAACCGATAAAAGTAACTTTTTTTTGATGAACAACTATGATATCTTTAATTTTATGAAGAAAACAAACCAAAAAAAATCTATTCGTTTGTAACAGTTTATAGGGTGAAAGAGAATTTTTTTTTTTGAATTTCCACAAAAACTGCCATAAAATCTTTAATTTTCAAGATATTTCAATTTTTTGTTGCACTAATACTCCAATTTAGGTATTAAATAAATTTTTATTTCAGACACCTGATTGAAAATTGTTTTAAATATATTTTTTTTTACAATTTCTGAAAGTATTTCAAAATTTTGACAGAGATAGTCAAACCATGGTTACACCATCTTACGTCTCTACCAAACATTTAATATAACGTCAGTTGTTTACACGTTTATATGTGAGGTTGGTACCAAATTTGAAGAAAAAAAAAAATCTGTTCTTTTTTTTAATGAATTTTTTTATATCTCATTAAGAAAAAAATGAAATGCTAGAAAAACGCAAATAAAAACAATTGGAAAATTTTTCATTTTTTTAAGACGGCAAAAAATAATCTTTATTCTCATAGTATTATCTATATATATATATATTATAGATATTATATATATATATATATATATATATATATATATATATACTATATATATCAATTTATATATAATATATAAATTATTTAAAGATATATATTACAAATATATATATATTATATATATTATTAATATTATATATTAATATAATATATTATATTATATATATAATATATATATTCCTATATTTACCTATATATATATATATATACGGTTCCATAGCAACCTTCTATTAGATATTTAAATAAGTTACAGAGTACAAGCAGTGAATGTCGAGTAGGCTGACTCTCGTGCTGATGCCTTCTTTTTTTTGAGGAAGGCGGATCGGGACTAGTGTAGAGCCTTATTGTACATTGTCTATCGGCGGACGCTGTTGTCGAATGGTTCTAGTCCTGGGCGAGTGAAATTTTTCGTCTTATATTATTGACAAATTTGATAACGAAAAGGCAAGCGCATGTCGTCGATTCTTGACTTTGGTCAGTTGCTTCTGTAACCCATTAGCACCCCTGAAGAATGCCGTGTTAGCCCCAGAAGGGGTTCCACCACCCTTCTGTGGATTTAACATAAGTATCGAGTTTCAAAGCAGTGATATCGAAGACAGGAATTTGAAAACTGTTCGCGAGTGCCTTCTTTTTAGGGGCAGGCGGATACGACTAGTTGGCAGAGCCTAATGTTACCTTGTTAACGGCGGACGCTGTTTGTCGACTGGTCGAGTCCTGGCGCGAGTGAAATATTTTTTCGTCTTCTTATGCAATTTGTCAGGCAACAAGTGCTTGTGCGCGATTTGCCGGCTCCTTGAGCGTTGGTCGGTTGCTCCTGATAACCATGAGCCACCCACTGAAGAAATGACCGATAGATAAACCCAAGGGTTTCCAACCACCCTTGTATGGATTAAAATAAATATCGAGTTTCAAAGCAGTGACTGTCGAGCAGGAATTTGAGAACTTCCGAGATTCCTTCTTTTTTTGGCGAGGCGGATCGGACTAGTGTAGTGCATCCTGTATATTGTCTAAAGGTGACGCTGTTTTTTCGACTGGTTCTAGTCCTGGCGCAAGTGTGAAATTTTTTTCGTCTTTTATTGCAATTTGTCCGTAACAAGCATGTTGTTGTGCTTTGGCCGCTCTCAATTAATTTTGGACAGGTTGCTACTGATAAACCCTATGAGCACCCCTGAAGTAAATGCCGTGTAGCCCCAGAGGGGGGTTCCAACCACCCTTTCTGGTGTTTAAAATAAGTATCGAGAGCTTTCAAAGCAGTGATATCGCAGCAGGAGACTTGAAAACACTTTCCGAGATGCCCTGACTTTTTTTGAGGAGGCGGATCAGACTAGTTGTTAGAGCTTCCTGTACATTGTTAAACAGCGACGCTGTTGTCGCATGGTTCGAATCTGGCGCGGAGTGAATTTCTTTACTTCTTATTTGAAAATTTGTTGAGGCGAACAGAAACCTGTGCGCATGTCGGCGTTCTTTGACTTTGGTCGGTGTTCCTGTAACCCTTGAGCACCCCTGAAGAATGCATGTAGCCCCAGAAGGGGTCCAACCATCCTGTAGATTTAAATAAGTAGCGAGTTTCAAAGAATTGATATCGAATCAGTAGATTTTTGAAAACTTTCCGGAGATGCTTCTTTTGGTGGGGAAGCGAATCAGACTAGTAGTAGAGCCTCCTGAATTGTCTACGGCGACGCTGTCGTCGAATGTCGAGTCCTAAGCACGAGTGAATTTTTTTCGTCCTTGATTATTGCTCATTTGCGGCAACAAACCAATTTTCTGCGCTTCGCGCGTTCCTTGACTTTGGTTAGTGCTCCTGTTAACCCATGACCACCCCTTGAAGAAGAATGCCGTGAGCCGCCAGAGGGGGTTCAAACCCAATCTGTGGATTAAATACAGTATTGAGTTTCAAAGCGCGTGTACTCCAAAGCAGGAGATTGAAAACTTCCAGGTATGACTTTCTTTAGGGCAGGCTGGTTGGACAGTGGTTAGAGCCTGCTGTAGCATTGTCTAACGGGCGACGCTGTCTGCGTGGTTCGAGTCCTGGCGTGAGTGAATGTTTTCGTCTTGCTTATTGCAAATTTGTGGCACAAGATGGTGCGCATGTCGGCCTTATTTGCCTATGGTCGGTTGCCGTAACCCAGGCAGCACCCAGTAGAATGCCGATGTAGGCCTAGGTAGGGGTTCCCAATGAACCCTTCTTTGATGTAATAAGTATGAG
>JABUQX010122865.1:0-10000 GCA_015478945.1 Trachelipus rathkii | reverse complement strand
TATATATCCAGCATCCGGCTCCGGCGCCGGCTCCGGCTCCAGCATCCGCCCGAACTAGGTTTTCTGCACTATTGTAAATTGTTCAGCACTTCTAAATAATATATTTTCATTTAAAAAATATATTGTTTGAAAAAATTTATATTCGCTTCCGGTTCCGGCTCCAGCTCCGGCTCCGCGGGCTCCGGGCTCCGGCCTCCGATAAGGTTCGCACTATTTGGAAATGGTCAGCACTTCTTTGGAAATATATATTTTTTCACTAAAAATAATTTTTTTGAAAAAATTTAACCAAGATCCGGATCGGCTTCGGCTCCTGCTTCCGGCCTCGTGGCTCGTGCTTCCGGCTCCACTAAGGTTTCTGCACATATGAAAATTGTTCAGCTCGTCTTTTAATAGACAATTTTTTTACTTAGAAAAAGAATTTCTTAATAAAATATACCCCAGAATCCACCTCCATCTCCGACTCCGGCTCCGGCTCGGCTCGGCCGGTCCGATAAGGTTTCGTGCACTATTTGAAAATTGCCCAGCACTTCTTTGGTAATATATTTTTTACACCTAAAAAATACTTTTCTTGAAAAAATTTATGCCCAGGCTCCGGCTCCGGGCTCCGACTTTTGACTCCGGCTCCGGTTCCGGCTCCGGCTAAGGTTTTTGCACTTATTGAAACATTGATCCAGTGTTAACTTTTTAGATTTTCTTCCCATAAAAAATATTTCTTGAAAAAATTACACCCAGGCCTCCGGCTCCGGCTCCGGCTCCGCCCGGCCGCTCCGGTTCTAAGGTCTTCTTACAACTTATTTGTAAAATTATCCAGCACTTTCTTATTTGGTAATATATTTATCACCTAAAGAAAGATTTATTGAAAAAATTTATTACCCAGAATCTGGGCTCGAGGCTCGGCTCCCGGCTTCCGGACTCCGACTCCGACTCGGCCCTCCAGCTTACCGGCTCCGGCTCGGTCCGTGTTCCGACTAAGGTTCTCTCACCATTTGAAAATTGCTCAGTACTTCGTTTGTATAAAATTTTTACCTAAAAAAAAAATTCTTGATAAAAATTATACCTAGGATCGACTCCGGCTCCGATTCCGGTTCCGGCTCAAGCTTCCGGCTCCGACTTCGACGTTCACCTAGTATATTTTACGACGTAAAGCTAGGGCACTGGGTTGAAAATTAGACAAGAATAAAAAACAAACAACAAACAAAAACTGTATTAAAACTAAAAACATTCTTTGATCCTGAACCTTGGCGAATTGCAAATTCTTGACTGGGAATTGGAAATTTTATATTCAGGACACTCTCTAACATACTTCCTGTATCTACAAAAACCCATTTAAATTTTAAAAAATACATATACATAATGCTGTTCAGGAGGAATTTTTCTAACTAATTTAGATTATAAAAAAAAATGGTGAAAATATTTGATTTTGCCTTCAAAAAGTAGAGGCTCTATTTATGAAGTCTTTAAGTTGAGTTTCTTCTGGTTGCGTAAAAAAAGGTAATCATCATAATTTCATTCGTCATCCAAATTCAAGAATTGGTGAACATTTGGTAAATAAATAGCCTTTTGGTAGTCAATCATCAATCGATCTGAGTAAGCTAAATGACAATTCACGTCAATATTTGACCTCAACAATTCTACTTCAATTTTCCTGAAAGTTGAGATTATTTCTTGAATTAAATATTAATTACTTAGAATCACATTGATTAAAGTCTAATTAAAGTCACATCATTTAAATTGTCAATAATAATTATCAAAAGTTAGTTAGTCTATACATTTTAAATGAAAGCTCAAGTTTAACTTATTCTAATTCTCAATCTTTGTAATTGAATACTAAAGTTATCAGTAACTTATTTTTAATATTCTTCTTTCCCAATCTCTGGAAAAAAGAAAAAGAACTTTAATTCAACTGCACAATCAAATATACGTAACACGGACAAAAGTATTTAACAAAAACAGAAACAAAAGATTATAAAATGTTACTAAAGTTTCTTTCTTTCGCAAAATTCCCAGAGCTTGGCATTCAAAGATTTGTAGTTGGTGACTACTTACAAGTCATCTCCCCCCTTTAATTAACCCTTACATAAAATTATTCATTATAATTTAAAAATTTTTAGAACAGAAAGTCAATTAAATGATGACCAAACAAAACAACAAAACATACCCGAAAAGTCACGGAAACTCACTCAAATTTAATGCAAGTTGTTTAGCTTATGACGCGTTAGTCTTGCTCCAGTATTAATAGGCCTGAAAATTGCGAGATCTGTTTGCAGCATCTTGGAGCATCTGCTCGTTTTTCTTTTAATTAAAACTATGGCAGGGGACCTTTACAATTAACTTCTGATAGGGGACTGACAGACAGAACTTATTTTAAGAAATACTAGATTGTTTGGAAAATCCTGACATTTCGCGTTTCTCAGAGTTAGTATACTGTATTGATAAATGTTCATTGCAAATATTCTTGAAAAGTCATCAACTTTGAATCCTCAGTTCACCCAATTGTAAACTAGAAATTTCAGAGTTCAAGTCAAAAAATTTAAAGAAATACCAAGCATATTCATTAACATCTTTTGTTGTCAAATTTTCTTGAATTCTAGAGGTCAAGTTCTCTAAATTAGTTAGAATTTCCTTAATCTCCAATTGTAATGTTGGAGTTTCTAAATTAAGATTTCCCAGCGTGTCAAGTAATATCCCATATTTATTTTTCAAATTCCGAATATGAGAACCGATTCTTTCTAAATCACTCAAACCGATAGTGTTACTTAAATCTAAACTTTTTGTTGTCACATTTATGGGAACTTCCTCTGGTTCATTTGAAATTTCGGCTGCAGTATGTAAGAATTCATAATAACTTGATCCATCTTCCAGTGTATCAAGTGAGAAAGAATCTTCTTCCTCTATTGTTGTTTCTTTCTCTTGGACATCTTTCAAGTCTGGTAAATTATTGGGATAAAGTTCTTTAAACAGAGGGTGATTTGCCAAGTAATCTGGGGATTCCTTCCAAGGCCTTAAGTAATTATAGTGCACCTGAAATACTTCGTCTTCATTACTCAAAGATTGAATTTCGTAAGTAACGTTATTCTGGAAAATCCGAATAACCTTATAAGGTCCTTTATATTTTTCATCAAGTTTATGTTTGACTTTATCAGATGTTACTATAACTTTCTTTACAACTAACTCTCCCACTTCGAAAGGTCTAAATTTTTCATGCCCCCTAACCCAAAATTTGTAATCAACTCTTGGGGCTATTGGTCGATCTACTATTTGATGTTTCAAATTAAGCAAAAATTTGGAAGGTGACATTTTTATTTCAGAGTGCCATGTATTGTTATAAATGGATACCACCTTACCTAAATTGTCCTCCCATCTGGAACCTTCTTTACTTACTGACCGTAACAGGCTGGCGATAGTTCGATTTGCTCGTTCACTGACCCCATTTCCCCAGGGTGTATAACTGCTGGTTTTTAGATGTTGAATCCCATACTGAGATAAGAGTTCCTCAAATTTGCCCGTGAATTCCAATCCTCGGTCACTAAGTATCGCCTTGGGTACTGCCAGTAAAGTTGGAAGTATTTTCTTAAAAGACTCAGCCACTGTAA
Organism: Trachelipus rathkii; assembly: GCA_015478945.1. Taxonomy (NCBI): domain Eukaryota; kingdom Metazoa; phylum Arthropoda; class Malacostraca; order Isopoda; family Trachelipodidae; genus Trachelipus; species Trachelipus rathkii. The sequence goes on along the minus strand of JABUQX010122865.1, from coordinate 6,407 downwards.
CAGATTTCTTATTTCTTAGTGGAGTGGCATAAAGAAATTTGCTGAAATGATCTATAACGATAAGTAAATACATATTACTGGATATTGAGGAAGGCAGTTGTAACAAATCTATAGCAACAATTTGATATGGCTCAGTAGTTTGAATTTTGAGAACAGGGGGATGTTCTTTCCTATTTTTTATTTTATTTAACTGACAAACTGGACATGTTAATGAAACATCTCTAACAACTTTTCGTAAATCAGGATGGAACAAATGCTGACTTATTATTTGAAACAACTTGTCCCTTCCTATGTGTGCCATATTATTATGAATATATAATACAAAATTTGTCATAAAAGGAAATGATACTATTGGTACCTGAGTTTTATGCTGGCTTTGGAAATAGAGGATTTCATCCTTTAATGTTATTCCATGATAAAATCTAGAAAATCTTTTCAACTTCAGGGGCAATCTCGAAACAGGTAAGTCTTCACTAATGCAGGATTTAAGAGTTTTTAGTGCATTTGTACTTTGTTCTTTTCTTACAGTTTTTCCATCCAATATTTCATCTGAAACGTCATTAAAACAATTAGCATAACATTCACCACAAGGGCATTTAATACTAAATGAATTGTTTAAGAACGGAAAAATAGACTTGCCCATAAAAATGAAAAAATTGTTATAATCTAGTTTTGTTTTTAATTGTGCAAGAGCATTGATGCCTATAATCAAACAAAAATTGGAATGTTTTCCAAATACATGGTCATTAATTAATGCGAAAGGAACATTTTTAAGTACTTCTTCATCAATTTTTAAATCTAAAATAACATATTCATTTAACCAATTACTTCCATTAAAACCAACCATACTTACGGGATGTGGAAGTGCCATCTTCTCCTTTCCTACTTTCTTCTGTAAGTAGGTAAAAGCCGAACTAGTAATTAAATTCACCGATGATGCTGTATCTAAGATTCCACAAAATTGGTAGTTATCAATCAGTATCATAGTTTTTGAAATTCTGGTGTGTAAATGGTTACAATTCGTCTCACAATCATTCCTTCCGTCTTCAATGAATTCTTGCACTTGCAAGTTTTCCTCGTCGGCAAAATGGTAAATTATTGGCTCTTTATTTCTGTCTATATCTGTAATAAAACTTAACTCGGGAGTATTATTTTTAAAAGTGGGGTTATCCCTAGAAAGGGGTTTTAATTCTATAGCATATTGCTCTTCAAATTTAGCTTGCCCAAATGGGACCAATCGATGTTCTAAAAATGTTTTACAGTTTTCTTCCTGATTAGGTTGAATAAGTTGTACATGCCCACCAGATAATGAATGCAAATAAAATACTGACTCTGGTGGACCCATATCAGAATTACACACATCAAATTTCATCAGGAATGTTTTCTGAACCAAAACATAAATGACACATTTAAATATTTTACTGAAAGCATTTAAAAAGTCAAAAGTGGGAGCTATTTCCAAGTCTACCATGCTTTTAATAATCTTTTTTCTAGCTTCAATTTTATATTTCTTTGGGGCCCTTAATAGTTCATTTACCATTAATAATCTTAAAAATGAATAAAATTCTTTCTTTTCACTTACTTTTTCAGATGAAATTTTTTCTCTCCATATATTCTTTAATTTTTCGTCTCTCATGATCTGATAGTAAAGACATTCTATTAAACAATTTGGACCTCCTTCGGGAGAATAAATCAAATTGAAATCTCCTTCAAAATGTTCACTTACAATTACCTGAGAATTCACCACATTCCTACTCAACCCATCAGCAATGATGTTTTCTTTACCAGGTAGATATTCAATTTCAAAATCAAACTCTTGAAGATCCGTCAAGGTTCTAGCCAACCGAGAGTCAACATTCTTCATGGAAAACAAATATTTCAATGGCTGATGATCCGTCCGAAGTATAAATGGGATACCCAAAAGAAAAGGTTTAAATGCTTTAAGAGCCCATCTGATGGCGGCTAACTCTCTTTCAATGGTGCTATAATTCTTCTGGGCATTGGTGAACGCCATACTAGCAAGGGCAATGGTTTTAGGAATATACTTTCCTTGTTCATCGGGTTGATACTGTATTAATTCCGCTCCAGCACCTTCCAAAGAAGCATCTGTTGAGACTATCATTTTTTGTTGACTACTATAATCTGGAAAAGATAATGTATTATCATTTAGGGCCAGGAGCTTCAGTTTCTCGAAAGATTCTTTTAAGTTGGGTTGTTTCCAATCTATGACGGACCTTTTATTTGAACAAATTAATCTTGTGAGAGGTTTGGAAATCACTGCTGCATCTTTCATAAATTTACGTTGCCAAAGTGTTAGCCCCAAAAACGAATGTAGATCACCAACAGTTTTTATATTTTCCACTTTATAACTGTTTACTTTATCAAAATATTCTTTATTTTTTCTTATTCCTGCGTCTGATATTACGTGTCCTAAGTACTGAATCTCATTTCTTGCCCAAGAGCACTTTTTTAACTTTGCTTTTAGACCTCTTTCTTCCAATCTTCCTAATATTTTGTCGAGCAATTCTAAGTGATTTTTAAAGTCTTTAGTTATACATAGAATATCATCTAGATAAACATGAACTGGTGGTGAATTTTTAAACTTACTATTCAGAGACTTTCTTATCGAAGTAGATTTACTGTCCTCTGTGTTTTCTTTGTCCGGTGGTTCCACTTGGTGGTGCAAAAACTCTTCTAACACGGCTTCCATTTCTCTTTGGAAACAAGAGGGAGCTGTCTTTAGTCCGAAACTCAATCTTCTAAACCTAAATGAACCCAACCCGGGTACAGAAAAGCTTGTAATGTCTCTCGAGTCCTCATCTAGCTCCATTTGATAATAAGCCCTACATAAATCTATTTGACTGAATGTTTTCATGCCTTGTAAACTATATATAGTATCTTGCAAGTTGGGTATTGGAAATGAATCTCCTTTCATTACTTTATTCACCTTTCGGTAGTCGACCGCCAATCGTAAAGATGAATCAGACTTGAATATAGGTACCAGAGGACTATTCCAGGCAGAGTTTGCTTTTTCGATTATGTTGCTTTCTAGTAATTTTTCTATTTCCTTATGTATAGCTTCTGTAACTACCGGGTTAAAATGTCTAGGTTTTTGATAAACAGGAGTAACTCCTGGTAACAAATCAATTTTGAATTTTGTTAATGAAGCAGGTTGCTTTAACTTGTCATTAATAGTGAAAAGAGAGGAACGGTTCCACAACAACTGTCTAAGTTCTTTTTCTTCTTCAGGATTCTTTAGGTGAGCTAGATTTATTTCTTTCTGAAAATCTTCATAACTCCAACTTTCGGGGATACTGTCCAGCTTATCAAGTTCATCTTTATTTAAATTGAAATTTTCAGCGTCTCCTGCCTGTACATCTACAAAGCTATTAAACTGTCCTAAAAAATCATCTTTGCATTCTTGGTAAGATAGTACTGACCTTATTACTCCAACTATTTGTCCTTCATGAGTTCCGTGATGTAAGTCCTCCGACGGCAAGAGCTTAACTTCAAAACATTTTTTATTCACCAGGCCAGGAACGAAAAGGAAATTTTTATTTATTGGCTCACACAACAATTCATCGTTTTCTTCAAATTCTATATTATCGTTAATCACTCTAAGGCAAACAATATTCTTCTTACTACCATTGGGTATTTCTTCTTCTAAGGCACAACTAACTTGGTGAATAACTCTCCTACACATCTCTTCGTTAAAGTAGATTTCATAATAAATACCAGCATCACCGTCTTCTAAGGCACAACTAACTTGGTGAATAACTCTCCTACACATCTCTTCGTTAAAGTAGATTTCATAATAAATACCAGCATCACCGTGGTGAATGAGTTTACTGTTATAAATATCAAAAACAATTTTATGATTTACAAAAAACCTTTCTCCTAAAAAAAGATCGTATTCAGGGGAAGTTGACAAAATTTTAAAACCATCACTAAATTTGATATTTGCTATACTAAACTGTAAATATACAGTTTCATCTTTTTTGGTACTATTAAACATTTTTTCCACAAGTCGAGGCGAAATGTAGTTATTTCTGGATCCGGAATCTAAAACTGCAAAACATTCAAAAGATTGCATCTGAACTGGAATCATTTTTAACTTACCAGATTTGAGTATTTCTAATGAAGAACTGTCCTCACATACAAAACTTTGTACTTCCCTCTCAGTTCCTACTTCGGAAGAATTTGTGGATTTTTCTTCCCTTTCTTGATTAGTTTCTGAAGTTTCTGGAGTTTCTGGAGTTTCTGGAGTTTCTGATTCAGAAAGTATCGGATACACAGAAGAAGGTTCGGGTTCATTTCTTTCATTGGTGAGGATTTCTTTAACCTTTATCTCATCCCTTGAATTTTCGAAAGGATTCCTAGTACCCAAAATAACCTCACAATCTATCTTGGGTGCTTTTAGTTTTCCGACGTTTTACATGTAATTTCTGTTTCTTGTTCTTTCTTCTGGGGTCTCAAATTTGGGTTCACAAACCAGCATTTCTTTGCAGTGTGACCAATTTTATCACAGTATTGACAAATTATTTTCTCACTTTTTTCATTTTTTTCTGAATCACTACTTTTCCTCGCCTGGTTTTCGGTAGTAAGTTTTTTAGCTTTAGCACAGTCTTTGAGAAAATGAGTCTCCGAACCACATTTGAAGCACCGTCTATTCTTTTTGTAACAATTTTCTTCTGTGTGACCGCTCTTGTCACAACATTTACATGGATCATCGGTTTTCTGTTTTTTCTGACGCAACGTTATGCTAGGTCTTATAATCTTCTGAATGGGCTTTACTTTTTCATCTTCAACATAAATATAAGGTTGTTCATTTTCAGCACCTGAAATTTCATTTCTAGTTTCGAGTGAAAATATATAATTTTGCAAAGCACTGAAAGTCATTTTTATATTAAACATACTCCTCATTTCTAAATTTTTCCCAGTTACTAATTTTCGTACTTTTTCTGGTAACGTAAAAATTAATTTTTCATATAATTTTACTGAATTTTCCGGATCCTCTAAAGGAAATTCTTTAACAAAAAGGAACCTAAGTTTAGACATATAATTATATACTCCCTCACCATTGTATTTTGCAGACGAAAAATTTACAATTTGAATATTACCTAATTCTTTATTTATTTCATAAAAATTTATTAATTGTTGTTTAATCAGGTCATAAATAGCAGTATTTCCCCCATTCATTTTATAATGATTTAAATATTTACCTGACATTTTACTTTCGAGAATACCCACCCAAAATCGTCTATCAGGCCCATACTTACTCAAGCAAAAATTTTCAAACCTAGAAAAATACTCAGGCATTGTTTCTAAGTTAGAATCATCAAATGGTTGAATTTCTGGAACATATCTCCTCGATATAAAGGATTCCGATGTTACACTATTATTAAAAGGCGAATTTACAAAACCTGCACCTGAAGCTTTAAAAGGATGAAAATTTGTATTTGTAAAACCTGCTGTGCTAAAATTTGGTTGTGAAAAATTATCGTATTGACCAGCAATGGGTTGATAAATGTTAGTTTTAGGCCTTGCACCTAGGTTAGGTTTAAAACTAGTGCTAGCCAATGGCGCAGTATAAATCGGTGTGGAACATACCTCACTATTTAAACAAACTCTTATATTACTCTTGTTACTCTCATTATCCCTCGCTAGGGGATTATTAACCAAACTTACATCGGGATTTACAAGCGAAAGTTTACTCTCAGCGGCATACTTTTCTTTACTCATTTTAAAAAGCTTATTAATAATATCCACGGAAAATTTTCCCTGTTCACATTCAGCAATTTTATCTTCCGGCAATTTTTTTATAAGTTCCGTTAATTCTGTATCAACCAATCCCACATCTTCCGAATCTGGCATTTTATGAGTTTCCGGATTTTGAGCTTCATCCATTTTAACACAATCTATGAAAAGATATAAAAATATATAATACGATGCAACAATACGAAATCCTATAAATTTTAACGTAATAACCTATATATACTGCTTAATGTCCAAAACACACAAATATATATAATACGAAATCCTACAAATAATGTAATTACATATATTGTATAATGTAAAAATGAATAAGAATCTCGGTGAGACCTCCAATTTTGTTGGCGCGTGTAACTACACCAACAATAAACTGATTTTTATAACTGATTTATTTTTTATAATTCAAAGATTTCGTTTTTGTATTTTTTCTTTAATTCCTTTAAAATAGTTTTTTAATAATCTCGAAGTATATAACATTTTCTTTTCCAATCTTTTGTATCTTAAAATTTTTCATTAGCAAAATAAATACTAGGAGGTTATGTCAAATCAATTTTATTTACACCTATTTTATATAATTTTCAGAACAATTAGAATATCATTTCAATTATAGAAACACTACTTGCTTTAATTTAGAA
>JABUQX010122864.1:0-34190 GCA_015478945.1 Trachelipus rathkii | reverse complement strand
CTATACTCTGTATATATTTAAGCATATTTATAAACATATATTTATGAAACAAGTTTTATACTCTAAATTCAGAGACACATCTCCGCCATCGATGAGCACGAGATCTGGCGCCATTTTAATTGGTTTAAAAGCAGTGTATTTCAATAGCGGTACTTCTTAGCTATTTCGTTTCAATTTTGCATAATCTTTTATATTTATTATGTAATAATTTCATTTATTGACCAAACTTTCGCAAAAAAAATAAGAATTTTATCGTAACATAATGAAGTTTGTAAAAATCGATTGTTTCTATAATGTTAATTCGTGCTGAACACGAGTAGCACGAGTGGAGGAGTCACCTCTGATATATAAATATATATATATATATATACTATATTTATATATATTATAATTATATATTACTATATATTATATATATTAATATATATATTATAGCAGAAATAATTATATATATATATATATATATATATAATATATATATATATTAGGCTATTATGTGGAAAAGTAACTTTTAACTCGCAAAAACGTATTATCATCCACTTACTGCGAAAGGCTTACTTACTAACTTTATTTTAGAGTTAAACTTGTAGACCAGGATAAGTTATGAATCCCTTCATATGCTACAAGACATTTACAATATTGTTAACAGACTATTTGAAAGGAGAAAAATGTAAAATGCTCTTCGCAATTCGCATTTCCAATGGTTATGAGAGAACTGAATTAAGGCTATGTAACAGATTGTTAGCTTTGCCTTACTAAGATAGTTGGCTTTGGCAAGCACATGAGGGGAAAAAGTTTTTGATTTGAATACAGGTTGAAAGACTTTCATACCGAAGAGGGCCAACATGTCTGTATATCTCCCGTTTTTATATTGGACCCATAGTAGGTCTTAATGTAAGGGTCAAAATTATGAAATGCTTGAATGCGAATTTGGATATACCATTAACTTTGCAACTCTTGTAACTTTTTACATGAGGGGCAACACTCTTTGATTTGATTACAGATTGAATGAGTGTCCTACCAATGAAGTCCAACATGTTTAGATATATCCAATATTTTGTAAGACCCATAGTAGGTCCTGAAGTATGGGTCTTTAAGGAACTGCTGATTTCTCGCTCAGCCCCCACACAAGAGGCTAAGCTCGAGCAGTCGCTGAGGGACACCCATTTGAGAGACAGAACTGCGTCGGAGATCCTGGTTCATATGCTGCCTCTCCTGGGTAGAGCACAGTCTGCAAGGAAAGAGGCAATAGTACGCCACCTTTTTTTGCAGAAGGTGCCCAAGTGGTCGCAGAAAAGCCTATCGAATGCTGAGGTCACATGCTCCTCAGGTATCCGCGGTTTCTGCCGCCACAGCTTTCCCTCCAGCGCCTTCCCCTGCTTCAGCCGCACCATCCCCGATTCCTGCCTCTTTCCCCGCATTCCCTCGAGCGTTTTCCCCTGCTTCTGCTGTTTCAAACCAGAACACTGCTGAGCCAACCCCGCACCCTGCTGTGCCAACCCAATTCCCTACTGCGACCATCCCTTCTCTGCTGCGTATTCTTTTCTCCCTACTGAAGGGACTATGCCACCGGACTGCACGTTTGTCTGCTCCGGAGAAGGTCTTCACTGACATTACGGCAGAACTCAGGTTACTGGCTTCTGCAGTAAGGTTCAGCTCACATCGTTCTCGTCCCACCTCAGGGAATAAGCCTTCTCTCGCGAGGCGTCTCCCTCCTCTGATAGTAACACATACCTCAATGGGTATTATTACTACCACCACATCTTCGACAAATTTAGCCAAAAAGTGTTCCCGGCCATGTTCTTTTCAGGGAAATACTCCGGCCAGTGCTCCGTAGAAGCAACAGAGTTCGCTGCCTTTTCCCCTTCTCTGCTTCAGTCCATTCTGCAGGTGCACTACATCACCACCAAACATGTCTATCTAGTCGATACTGGCGCTATGGTCTCCCTTCCGAGAGACCCCCACGTTGACTCTGTCACGCCTCTTCCTCACCACAAGCTCCATGCGGCTAATGGCTTTTCTATAGCCATTTATGGTGAGTGATTATGCTCTTTGGACCTCTCCCTTCGGAGAAAGCTTCCATGGATCTTCCTCGTGGCTGATGCCACACGCCCATTCTCGGTGTTGATTTTCTTTCCCATTTCCACATCTTGGTTGACCTTGGAAACAAGCGCCTGGTGGACGGCATCACGACTCTTACTTCTTCAGGTTCCCTCACTCCTTCTTCCTTGGAAGCATTTCCGCAGTCGCTCCTCCTTCGCCTGATGCTTTTCCGTTTTTCACTCTCCAGAAAAAGGAATTTCCTACGCTTTTACATCCATGCTCTTACACTTCCCTTTCAAAGCATTCAGTTCTCCATCACTACGGGACTTCCTTCGCTCGTGCTCAACGTCTCCCTCCGGAAAAGCTCAAGGCAGCTAAGGCAGAGTTTGAGCATATGCTGGAGTTGGGGATAGTGCGCCTTTTTAAGAGCAGCTGGTCCTTACCCTTACATATGGTCACTAAAGGAACCACAAGCTACTGAAGACCCTGTGGTGACTTTAGGGCCCTCAAAGCCTGCACCACACCTGACAGCTATCCGGTCCTCCATATTAAATCTTTCACTTCTCATTTAGATGGAGTAACCATTTTTCCTATGGTTGATCTGGTCCGGACCTACCACCAGATCTCCGTTGCACCTTAAGATATTCCAAAGACGGCTGTTACCACTCCCTTTAGTCTCTGCGAGTTCCTCAGAATGCATTTTGGCTTAAGGAACGCAACACAGTCAATTCAGAGGTTTGTCAACACAATACTCCTAGGCTTTCCTTTCACTTGGGTTTACCTTTATGACCTCCTTATTGCAAGCAAGTCTCCTGAAGAGCACCAGGATCATCTTCGCGTCGTTTTCGCCAGGTTAAGCGAAAATATTTGGCATTCGTATTAACTAGGTGAAGTGTGTACTCGTCGTTTCTACCCTCACTATTCTCGGTCACACAGTCTCTGCAGAGGGTGTAAGTTCTCTGGAATACCGTGTGGGTTCTATTCGTGCTTTTCCTCTTCCCCAGTGTCAGAAACAACTTCGTCAGTATCTTGGGATGACGAACTTCTATCATCACTTCCTGAGTTTGGCGGCCGAACTCCTCCTCCCTCTTACCTCTCTCCTTCGCCCGAAAGAAACTTCTTACAATTTACCTAGCGGTTTGTCACTTTCGGTACTTTCTGGAATGCCACGAGTTTCATATCCTCCACAAATCAGAAGCCGATCACCTTTGTGATGGCATCTCGACATGAAAGGCACTCGCCCAGAGAAACACAAAATTTGGAGTATGTCTCGCAATTCACGACTGATCATTGGCACATCTCCGGAGTAGATAACTTCACCACTGATGCCCTCTCGCGCAACGAAGTCAACTCTCTGTCTGCTTTACCATCCATCAATTACGAGGATATGTCAACTATATAGCCAGGCGTCAGAAAACCCAGCTCTTCTAGAGGATTCTTCTCTACGGCTGCAGTGGCTCACCCTCCCCGGCATAGAAAAGAATCCCTGTGTGACGTGTCAACGGGATATCATCGTCCATTCATTCCTCCTTCATTTCGCAACCTTGTTTTCAACAACCTTCACTCACTTTCTCACTCAGGTATTGCCGCTTCACAGAAGCTGGTGACAGCTCGTTTCGTGTGGCCCAACATTAATACCGACGTGAAAAAGTGGGCTTGTAAATGTCTTTCGTGTATGCGTTCTAACGTTCAGAGGCACACAAAAGCTCCTCTAGGCACCTTCTTGCCGCCTGTGAACGCTTTGGAATTCATGTCGATGTTGTTGGTCCCCTTCCTCCTTCAGATGGTCATCGGTACATCCTCACTTGTATCTATCGTTTTACCCGTTGGACTAAAGCTATTCCACTTCCTGCAGCTACAGCGGAATCTATAATCAAGGATTTTATGGCTCGCTGGATTTCGCATTTTGGAGTTCCACTCTCTGCCACTACAGATCAATGTTGCCTTTGGAGATATTTCATGCGTGTCCTTGACTCTGAGAAGATTTGTACCACCAGCTTTCATCTTCAGGCGAACGGCCTCATCGAGCAGCTTCCACCGCCAGCTCAAGGTCTCCCTTACAGCACAGCCCCTACTGGAGCTCTGGACTGAAACTCTTCCTTTTGAAATGCTTGGCATTCGCACGGGTATCAAGGAAGATGTTATATGCTCTGCTGCTGAACTTGTCTATGTGTTCTCCACTTCGTTTTGAAAAAAATGTTAGTTCCAACTTTTCCTCTTCTTTCTCCGAACCGCTATCGTATCTTAACACGCTTGAGACGCTGTGCCCTTAACCCTTCTCGGCATCACACGGGACATTCCCTCATCCAGAAGCATCTTTCTGTAGGCACTCATGTTTTCGTGAGGCATGATTCCCACCGCACCTCACTCTAACCTAAATTGATGGCGCTCTATTCAGAGAGGATCCAATATTTGCTCGGGCGATCCTAATTTTTCCGCCCCCCTTAAAAATGGACATAAAATCGACGATTTCAGCCGATTTGACTATTATTAACATCAAAATTTAGCTTGTTTTCCCTCTAAAGGTGTTTCTGGTGTTTTTTCAGTGAATCGTAGGCATTCTAGCGTATTATCTTTTTTCAAACTGCAGGTGTTTGAAGATGACACCTTAACTTTTCAAAAAATCTTTGCGAAATGACTTCAAACTTGAAAAATATGCATAGATGGTCCATTATCTACAAATTCTTTCTAACATTTTCAGAACTTTTTTATTATTCTCAGCGTTGTCCAATTCCAAACCCATTTATTAATTTGAAAAGTGAAAAACTTGACATATTTTTTATTCTACTCCATCCGATCAACATCAATTTTCAGGCTTGTATAATCGGGCGAGAGCATCTCTTTTACTTAGATTATTCTTTTATCTACAAAACGTAATCTTCCACAATTTTCAAAAAAAAATTTGTGGAGATTGTTCCAAGAAACAAATCCAAAACCTTATGCCTATACAAAGAAATTATCTAAGGTTAAAAAAATGTTTAATTTTGCTTGCCACTAATGTTCTGTAAATTTCATTTTGATCACAGAAGGATTAACCTGTACCGACTTTTCCCGATTTAAAATCCAAAAAAAAAAAATGGGTTTTGGAAATTGAAACACGCTGAGCACAAAACTCAAAAATCAAAAGTCTTATGTAATATTGTAGGCTTATGGCACCAACTATGCATATTTCAATTTTGAGTCATTTTCGCAAAAAATTCCTACAAGTTGATAATGAAAATGTTAAAAACTGGTTGAATATTAAGAAATTCGATAAAGGAAGAATACACAGATCAACAGCAAACAACACCAGAAAAACAAAAACGTTAGGGGGCGAAAATTCTCATTGTGATTTATATTAGTCAAAATCAGACTAAAATCTCCGAATTTATGTCCAATTGGGGTAAAAAATTGGGAGTTAAAATGGACCACCAACATGATCTTGCCTTCAACGTGACTTAGGAAGAAGAAGTCTTACAATTCAGCCTCTATTCCGCACAGAGGTCGTCTCAGTCGGGCAGGTTCAGCCCGATTTGTCTGTGCGCATCGCTCTCCTGCCACTCAAGATTCCGAAGTGTTTCCTCGAACAATTCCGGTTCCTCCTCCCCACAACCTTTCTTATGCTACATCCTTCCTCTCTCCGCCTGCTCTCTTCCTTTATATCACCAACGAAACACCCACCTGCAATAGCCATCGCCCCACCTCCAACTCTGGCGCAAACACAACCTACGACGAGTAGTGCAACTCCAGCTCCACCAGCTCGGCCCCATAATCGTTCATGCATGCGCATTCCTGTTCCGATGTCTCCTTCTTGCTCTTCTTCGCTCTCTTCTTTGGAGTTGCCTACTGTTTCGCCTGCCTTGCCACCATCACCATCTTCTTCACAGCCTGCACCCCGCTCTGCCTTTGTACCTTCGGGGGCTGAAGGTAGATCGAGCCGAAGCAGACAGGTACGTAGGCCGATGCGTTATTTCGACTAACGTGCCCGAGGCCTCTGGCTCTGGAGGGGGGAACTGTTATGATCGGCAACACGGCAATAATTCACTAAAAATTTCAAATTTAAATCCGCATTTCGGCAACACTACCGTATTCTTCTCACTTTTTTCTTATCGAATGAGTAACAGGTTTGTTTCACGCGCTGTTCCAAGATCGAGATATTCCACCTTTAAGTGTCTAATTCGTGATAAGCACCATATTGTTTAGTGCTTAATTGACGATGTTTTATTACGCGATGGCCTTATTAATATATTTTTGTGTATTTGATAAGTTTTTGTGCATTGTGATTGATCTAAGTCGGCAGTGTGAATTGTGTTTAGTAACTGTGATTATGCAAATTCATGTTTCTTATAATTTTTATTTTTAATTTAGATGTAGGCATTTAGGAAAACTGATTAACATAAACGGTTTTCACCCTTGCTCGGCCACCAGGCTAAACTCTCACGCTGCCAGAATTTTCTCAACCTAGGCATCAACTTGCATTCATTTATCATACCACTAATAATACATCTTTGTCATGCAGTCATTATAGCATTATTTACTTATTATTATATACTTTTGTCTATGTCACCTCATAATGGTATGATGACAAATACTCTTGTATTTATCAGCATATTTTGTTATGAGGCTAATTCACAATCCTTTTAATTTCATATCATACAAGTTATAGAAGCATTTGGTAGTCGCACTTTTTTTCTATGATAAAGTTATTGTATCGGTTTGAAACTTGGTATATTGTTAGTTGGTGTGGTAAACTGTTTACAGCCGAGTTTTGGTGTCGATAGGACCCCCCTAAGTGGGTGTTGCCTCTTAGCGCCAAGGTCAAATTCGCCCTGGAAACCTGGGTTAGGCTTATCGTATCGGGCTAAAATTTGGATGTGAGCTATATGGTGTCGTAATCTCGTCATAGACGAGATTACGTCCTCGTGCGCCCCCCGTAGGGTGGCGCTGCCCCCCTAAATATTAAAATGATCGTAGAAGGGTGAAATTTAGACCAGGATTCAGACCCGGCGCCGGACTTGGATTCGGATTTGGAGCCGGCACCGGTGCTGGCTCTGGTGCGGTGCCGAGTTATTAAATATTTGTATAATAATATAATATTTGTATCATTATATGTTATCGAACCCATAGATCTCGAATATGATGGTTTCAAGATCGCAAACGGTGTCTGGGGATCCCCCGGAGGGGGATACCCAGTATAAATGAACGAAATACGGGCAACTTTTATTACATTTATGTTAAATACCTCATTTAAAATATGGATTTTTAAACCCATCATTATCTTATATAGGGACTTGCTCACAAAAGACGCCACCAACTTAACAAGTTTTGCCCTATATAATTGGTGAACCCGGAGAAAAACACCCAGAACTTCAATCAGCCGTATCGACTACCTACACGCTTGACAATCAAACCAAGAATGCAATCAAAACGAAGCAAAGAACAAAATGAACATAATACTAAAATACTGGTCCAAACAGATCAACCTATAAAGATAACTCAGGCCGATACCTTACTCGATACAGACTTCTATATCTCAATTAATTCTTGGATTAACAGTCAGAACTCACTTTTATTTGTGTTCCATACGAACTCAGATTCCTTTCGATTCTAAATGGTTCTATGCCAACTCCCATTTTAATACGTTTCCTTATTTACCAAAAATTTACCACTAGAAATAAAGAGAACTAGATTTCAGCAATTCACTCATACACAATGTCTCCCAATTCTTCTCTTTCATACCCAAGCTTTGCAAAATGATTTACAATGACGCGGTATCGGAATCCAGAAAACGCATTTAGAAACCCTATGATAAGGACTGCCTGGAGGTTACCGATTCGATCAATGTTGCCTATTAAATATTTATAAAAATTTATCGCTACAAAAAAGGACTAGATTTTAGGCAATCTTCGCTTCTACATATGCTCACGAAGCTTAGAAACATGCACACAGGTGATTGATCCGAGAAACGCAATCAGAAAAACATCAGGAGCATGAACATCCATCACTGACCGGATCCTTTCTTGGTTTTCAAACTATTTTAATCAATTCAGTGCCAACAGGAAGAAAGAATTTACGTCGGAAATCCAAGCGTTACAAGTGACATCTCCAAGCAAACGTATGTGCGATATATTTAATTTAAAATATTTATTTAAAACATTATTATTTATATAGTAATATTGTTTCTAGCGTTGTCACCGTACCATTATAACCAAATGTATTTTGAATATTTCTTTTGCCTTTCATGTATACTACTTTGCCTTCAAATGTTTTGTATGTCTACTTATGTCTGGACATAATAAGATATGCTGCATTTGAAAGTACTTTTACTTTATGTATTTTATTTATCCTTTTACCTTCATTGAATGTTTAAAATGTTTGCGCGCATTTACAATGCACTCAGAATATGCTTACAATTTGAACGATGATTAAACTAGCTGATATTTTCTTGTATAACTATTAGTTACATACTTTCTCACTTTGTTGTAGAGTGGGAGTAATGCTAGTACGGTCCATGTATAATTATTTTGTAAAAAAATTTAATTTTATGTCGAAACTAATGTAATAAATTAAGCGCAAGGCAAAATTATTAGACCATAAGTCACATGACAATACTATAGTAAACCCGCCTTGTCGAGATACTCCCTCATAACTCACTAAACTACTAATTCAGACTTACTATTTCTCTCCGAAAATCAATCGCCCGAAAATAAGTCTCCAGAAAATCTAATCTCAACTGAGGATGTAAACAGTCGACTAAACAAGCGAGAAGCAAAACAATCCGAGACACAAAACTCAAAGAACGTAAGCCAAGACAAAAAAGTGAGGAAACATCGGCTAAGCACGAGAGACTATACACAAGAATTTAGAGAGACAAGAGTATTTCTCACAGCACTGCAAACTTTTAGATTATATCATTTTATGAATTGATATACCTCACTCCCTTAAAATTATGGATTTTTAACCCATCATTACTCTTACAATAGGGACTTGCTCACAAAAAGGAAGCACCAACTTAAACAAGTTTTTGCTCCTATACTTATACTCATTAATTGTTCCTGTGTGAAGCAAACAATAATAAACGAGAGACGGAAAGTTTCAACAATTTTTACTAAACATTAGGATGTTCGAGTTTTTAATCCATCCAATCAGCACATAAAAAAAATATTAAATAAATATATGAAAAGGTAAGTTAATAAATGAATAAATAAATAAATAAATAAATAAATAAATAAATAAATAAATAAATAAATAAATAAATAAATAAATAAAAAATAAAAAATAAAAAATAAATAAATAATAAATAATAAAATAAATAAAAATAAAGTAAAAAATTACGGATATTTATAAGCAGCCGATGAAAGTTCATCTTAACAAAAACAAAAACAAAAAATCTCAAATCATAATTATATAAAATATAAAATATACCTTACTACATGTGGCATACATACATACCTTACTTCACTGTGGCATCTCGTCAATGTAGGGTCCATTCCTTGGATCAGGTAGTTTCCCAACCCACATACCCCCCACAAAACCTCGCCAGTCACTAATATTATGCACCCTTCTCTTTCTCGCCTCTGCCAAACTGCACATTATCGTCCTGCCTACCAAGGCAATTCTTTACTGAACTCGATTCCACTTTTCTGTTCACTACTATACATCCGCTAACCCAACCGACTATCATCCATCCTTTCTACATACCTACCCAAACCAATCTCAATGTACTTTTTTTATTCTCTCATTTACTCCTTTCTTCACACCACACAACTCCCTAATGCGCTCATTCCTTATTTTATTAATTTTTCTCACACCTAGCACGTACCTAAAATGTCATTTGAACACGTGTACTTAATCTATTACTACCTCTTCATTCCACAAAGGCATAGTTACCATACTATTCATCATAACACAGGGTAACAGCTACCCCCCATGTCAAAACAACCTCTTATCCCACTCAAGGCTAGTCCGCTATCCTAATATATTCAACGTCACAAAAGAGAATTTAATAGGCATCCAGCCACCTTCCTGTACCATCACAACTTCTACTACCCACTTCGCGACTCATCTCCTCTCAATAATATTCAGTCCAACATATATCAACTAAATATGTTAAACTCAGACACCTGTTGCACGTTGCTCACCAAACTCTACATAACGGGTCACACCCGAGGGTCGTCCCCGTAGCTCACAACATCAACCTACTACATTACTCTTATCTACGTCTACTTTGAAAAACTCCTCCTATTACATACCCTGCCAAACCCCTGCCAAATCCCTCAAACTCTTTCAGATCCGCCATACAAAACCAAATCATCCTATATAATAGATAGGAACCCTCCACTCTCTTCCATTATTCCATCATTCTAACACCTACCCCTGCACCCCCACCTCTAATATCTCACTCAACCCCATCCGTATACAAATTGGATAACCAAGAAGACATAACACATCCCCTGCCTCACTCCCCCATATTTACAATAAACCAATCACTTTCAACTTCATTCCTACACAAACTTCACTGCGTACTTTCGATCATACATAGTTTTGATTCCATTAATAAGTACCTACACCAAATTATCTGCCATAAGAGCTCCTATAATCCGTATCATGACGCTGTTCCATGTAAAATCCATTAAAACCTAAATACGGTATTTTTCTTCTCTGGACCATATTTTCACATCACTTCTGTCTCGATGTAAAGATTTCTAAGAACACATTACTTGCCACTGTCTAAACGAACCAAATTGAATTCTCACCCGATCAGTCCCTCAGGTAACTCGTAAATGCACTCTTCTCGACCGAAAAATCAGGCATATGCTTTTCGAATATTTAGAACATCACAAAAACAATTTACCCTTAATTCCCTACATGCCCCCTTATCCCCCTTAACCCCGGTATTAGAAGATACTTATTTTTGCTCTTCCAATCGCTTGCGAAGTTTACCTGCGAATAAACGCTATTGAAATTTTTACACAGACTAATAAAAATACAGTCACCTCACGTATCTCGCTCCTTCTTGAAATCCCACTAGAATTTGCTTCATATAACTGCAGCACTTTACTATTCTTCAACCGTTTTCACATACTACCATTACGCTGCTCCATCGTTACTGATACCTCATCCCCGGAGTAAAACCTTATTCCTCTAATGCAACCATCACAAGCCCATTTCCAACATTCCAGGTTATCACTTTTCTTCATACTTAACAATGGAAATATGTAGAGATTTATCGAAAGTGCGTGCACACACTCACCTCAATCATCCATCTTTCATACAGTTACGAAGAGAAAGCACGCATCACCATGATTCTATTGTATTCTATGGCAGATCCTCCTTTCTAAAAATTTTGTGATGAGGTTGTATACTAATAATGGGGTGGACAATATTTCATATAATATAATAGATTATATATATATATATAACGTAGTCAATATAACCATATTAATTTATAAGTATAATATATATATATATAATACACTAATATTTACTAAAAATAGTATATTAAATATAGTATATTATAAATATTAGTATATTAATCAATATATATTATAATGTTATTATGAATTATGATATAGTTATATATATATAATATCAATATATATAATATATAATATATAACTTTACCGTAAGAGTTTAGTGATATATAATGAATATAGTGTGTATATAAATAATATATAAAATCAATATCTAATATATATGTATATATAAAAATTATATATATATATAAGACCTAATAAACAAAATATCCTAAAGATACTTGCAAAGATGAAGCATATAGGCAATAAATAATAATTAATATATATATTTATACAATATAATAATAGGGAACAAATATATAATATGTTATAAATAATAAAATCTATAAATTTATATAATAATATAAAAGTAGTATATATATATATATATATATACATAATATATATACAATATATATATTAATATATATAATATATATATATTATAGGTAATATTAAATATATATATATATATATATATATATATATATATATCAATAGTGTGAAAAATTATATTAAGGGTATATACTATATATAAAGTTTATGGATGGTAAAATTCCAATCTTTCGGTCGAGTTCGATATTCGATATGTATCAAACATATATCGATATATCGCACCTATTGGGATATGAGGTCGATTATAATTCGAATAGTATATAATATAATATATATATATATATACTATATATTGTAAATATACTATTAATATATATAATTATATACTATATATATATATATATGTATATTATAGTAGTATAATACCGTAGTATATGAGTTATATATAGTAAATCGTGGTCACTAACAAAACTTATCAACCCTATACTATTAATAGCCCCAAGAGGAACCCAACCTAGAGGGTTATTGTAAGCCAACCGAGAGTACCCAACCCTAGATCATTGTGTAAAGCCCGAGCAAGGGTACGCGCAATGCGCTACCAAGGGTTCATGGTAAGCCCCCAAGAGTACTACCTAACCTAGTGTGATTATGGAACCCCCAATGTTCCGATAACCTAATAGATTATGAAAATGCCCACAGTTGCGCCTAACCTTAGTGTATTAGTAAAGGTGAGTCCGAAAACTAGTAGGACCAACAGGATCGATATAATCTATACTGGCTATCTGATTCGTATGTCTTATGTGCGGTGATCGATTTCGGTATATAAAATCTATCTATCGGTATATAATAAATATGCTATAATATATATATATTATATATGGTAGGTTTATTTATATATATAATATATATATATAATATATAATATTGTGTAACCGTCAGTTGTGGTGTATAAACTAGTATCTGCATAGTTCGCGTTCGTGTTTCTGTTCGTGTAAATATAGAGGAACTGATAAAAAATGAAAGACCGAGAGAGAATAAGAGAGAGAAGAGATAAGATGAAATGAGATTTAAAGACATCATTAGGGGAAGATGAGACGAAGGAGAGAGAGAGAAGGGGAGAGACAATAATAGAGGATTGAGAGAGAGATGAAGAGTGAGACTCGCAGGGTGAGAGAGAGAGAGGAGAGAGAAGAGAAGATATGCGATTCATACCACCGGTGATTTTACACTAGAAATATCATTTTTGGCAAGAAAAGTAAAAATTAATTAATGTAAAAAAAACATCTTTTGGTACTACTGTAATTTTTTTAGACTATTTACAAGACTGATCAACCGCTAAACTATTATTCCTTCTACATTGCTATAACTTGATCTATCGTGTAATCTCTATTATCCTAAAATAATAAAATACTAATTTTATGCTTATGCCGACTCGTAATATATCATTATTATGCAACGTATTCACTTCTAATAAATTATCAATAATCATATAATTGCAAGAAAAACTGCTATAATATCATGACAGATGATCAAAAATTACTACAAATTCATCTTCTAAGTTTGCAGAGAATAACAACTAAACCACACATCGTCACCCATGGTGTTAAATTTCAAACTAAGATTTCTGCTATAACTAGTGTTGCCAGACAGGCTATGAGAATATATACTTGTACGATACAAATTATATCCTACTTAAAGAAAAATTCTCTACTATCAAAATATATAATAATATATATTATATATTAAATATAAATATATAAATATATATATAAATAGTACGACTATAAATCATTATAATATATAGTACTAATATATATATATATACATAAATAACTATAGTAAATGTTCTATATTAAATATACTGTTAAATATAATATAATTATATAGATAGCTATAGAGCAACCATTATATAATATGATATAATATGGACAGCTAACTAAAGTTCTCGTCTTTTTATCCATCATTGTTATTTTACCTTCCAATATCGTCCAACAATAATACAATTCCAAAATACCCGCACTGGACTTAGAATAATTTTTCACTCAGACGAAAGACTTGAATTTGCCTTGTGTGCTTATCAATATATATATACTAATTAATATATAAATAATATCAATTATAATTATATATATTTATATATATATATACTTCCAAGTTAAACGTTATTATATATATAAGAAGTATTTTGTAACTTTTAAAAGTCCGTTGGTCAAGATATAGTCGTGTATATCAAAATCATAAGAAAGTCTGGTGAAAAAAGAACGGACTACAAACAGCATATGGAGGAAAAAAGACAGAAGTTATCGGTAAAATTGCGTTGACAATGAAGAGAAGTAGACGACCTCCGTACTCCGTTACTCAAAAAATTTAATTCCGTAGTATTGAGTTACGAAGATAGTACGGCTTTTGGTCACAGTGTTTTTATACTCAAATTAAATATATATGATACTTAAATATATAACGAACATTATATACTCTCATATATTTATTTTAAGGTTCTACTGTCAAATATATAAATTGTAACCATAAATTATTACTATAATATATGTGGGTAAATACAATATATTAAAATACATTAATATTATAACTTAAATATAACTTTATTATATAAACTATCACATAACTAAATATAATATATATACTTATATATATAAATAATATATAATATGTAATCTTGGTATGAACTAACAATAATAACATTTTTTTGAATCTTTTGGTGGACAATTTTTGAATTATTGAAGATAAATGAAGAAGGTGTATGTCATTAATGATACACAAAAAAAAATGAGGAAAATATCTAATCTTTTACTTAAGAGGTGTCACTGTAAGCTTAGTAGTTACCTATTGGAAATCTAAAAAATTTGGTGTAATGATTTCAACATTAAATGCAATTGTATTGTTCGTAAACTTCTTAATAGTGTAAGTATTTACAGTTTTATTACATCAAGAGACAATCAGAAGCATAATAACTGGTTGTGGTGGCCGCTAGTGACATTCATCTTTAGGATATGATAGTTAGCAAAAGTTTCAATTACCTTTTTTTTCTTTAAACTTCCAAAAAAGCTTCATTATTGTCAAAAGCATCATCAATTTCTTCAGCGTTGCTATCATAAATCCAGAGGAGTATAAGGATCGAAAGTCTGGGTAATTTCAAAAGACTTGGAAGATCAGACTCGAATAAATTTCAAGAGGTTGGAGTCCGTGTGGAGTCAGGTTAATTTTGAAGATGTGAGGTCGGAGTTAGAAGTCGGAAAAATTTCGGAACTCCGATCCAAACCCCGGTCATACACAACCAAAGAGGGTCTGAAATGAAACTTTCTATTGATTCGTACCATAGTAATGAATATAATTACATTCATTGTTTTATCCTGTTATAATTTAAATATGTATAATCTAATTAAAAACAAAATCGCTCTGTACAGTTAGAAGGTTGTTGACAGTTGACAGTTGATAAAAATTTGAATTAACAGTTAAGGGCAAGATACAAACAGTTATTCGATAGTCGGACCTATAATTTATATAATGTGTTTATCTTATGCTATGTGCTTTGCTATGTTAATATGTTATAATATGGTTTTATGCTAACATGATATATTTTGTTAACTTTATAATTATCCTATGTTAGCATGGGCTATATGCTTTGTTATGTTAATATGTTACAATATGGTTGTTTTATGCTAACATGATATTTTTTGATATGTTAACTTTATAATTATGCAATGTTAACATGTGTTATGTGCTTTGTTATGTTAATATATTATACTATGGTTTTATGCCAACATGATATATTTAGCATATTTATGTTCAAAATTGTACTGGATTATCCAGTTGCTCTCAATGAAATGGTTAGAAATAGGCACGCTATCCCTATTCATTACTATCTCTCTCTTGCAAAATTCCATCGCAGCTTACAGTTCATATCTTTAATTGAAATAGGCATGAATTTGTTTAGCAGAGATAAAAGTGGTAATTTGCGAAAATCTGATAAGCTTGTCTAACGCTAAAAATACGATATTTAGGGAAAAATAGAAAAAATCAGGCTTTAAAACAGTTTTCCAATTCACAAAATGGAATATAGGAAGGGTGAAACTTTTTAGTATTACGGAATCCAGTTTGGCCTTCATATGGGGATCAGATGGAAGATCCGTTTCGTTTTGATCATTTGTTCTATATCTTCTAAGTAAGAATTCTTTTTACAGAGCTTAGACAATGAATTTCGTGGAAAAAAACGACCGATGAGTTCTACGTTTACTTGTTTTACAAACAATTGAATCACTGTAGATGCGAGCATTTATGTGGAATAAACAAGATAAAAGGTAATATTTCCATATTACGCCTCTGTAAACAGATTTTTATAAAAAATCACAGCATAACTCTAAAAAAATAGTAATTTTTTTAGTAAAAAAACAAAATAAGGTATTATAACGCGTGATTGTTAGCATAATAAAACTCAATACATCAGCTAGACTCTAAAAAAAATAGTAATGAGAATAAAAAAAATTATTTGCGGTTCTCTCATCTAGGACGACAAAACGCTTACAAACTCATCATATAAATCCTATATGATGTTATCTTAAAAAAAAAACGAAAAAATTGTTTTTTTGTGAAATCAAGGGATGTACTCTAAAAAGGAATTGGAGGTTATAATGAAGACATAAGAAAACGAAAAGAATTTCCACAGGCAAGTCTCTTATAAGAAAAAGTCTCAGCCTCTGAAGTTCTTAGACTCTCGTAACTTTCCTTATAAAAAAATTGGTGGACCACCTCGGAGGTGCTAGTTTTAGGGCCATCCTTGTTTTACTTGATAAGATGGTGAATCCAGTAGATTGTCTTGTGTATACTAACGAACCAACATTATGATAACCTTACTATGGAGGGGCCAATGAGACCTAACCTGGATCGGTTTCGAATATGATGACGAGTCGTATGGAGATTTTTAACACTTTGTGAGAGGCTGTAACTTTAGGTTGCTACAGCAGACGACCAAAATAAAATTTTTTTTTATCTTCATTTACTATTTTTTTAGAGTCTAAGCTATGATTTTAAAAAATCTGTTTAGAGCCAGTTATTGGAAATAAAAGACTAAATAAGGATAAACCCTATCTTTAGGAAAAGAAGTTACAAACTCTCCCTAGAACACCCAAGGAGTTTGTTATTCAAAAAAACCAAAATTATATCTTTTTTTTTTGAAATCCATCGACCAACAAGGCAACTACAAAAAAAATAATGCAATGATTCTAAAATGCAAATCGGCATAAAGTCTCCCCTTAGAAAAACGTTACCAGCCCATCTGAAGTGTAAACACAATATTCCATAGACCTCTCCTTTAGGATAAAATAAAAAAATTAGTGGGCTCTCCGACTCGATTTCCAGGACCTCCTACGATGTCAGGTTATAGATAAGATTTGTTAATTTCTAAGCATAGATTTTTCACGTGCTCTGCTGGTGTGTGATATATATACTTATCTGTCTCACTCAGGCCGGAGATTACAGAATACGTAGCGCACCTACCCTTTAAATACTCGATCTTGCATAGTAATATATTACTGAATTGAACGATGAGACAACACAAAGTAATGAAGTATGACGCGCGAGACTATTTAGCTTTATGAATGAGCATTTCTAAAGAGCGACAGCTCTATTTTTTTATTTCAATATTACTATTAAATAAAATCATTGTCATTTTTATAAAAAAATGTTAGATAAATTTATTAAATATATAACATTAAAAAAAAATAATTAATGTAGAAGATAAATTATGCTTTATAATTGGCAGAAAACATATTATTTGATCAACTATTGTGATGGAGTTCATTGATTTGGAAAAAATTAAATTTAAAGCAGATTTTTTTTTTGTTTACATTTTTTCTTAAGTATGTGCTAAATTCGGCAGCATGGGTTAAATAGCAGATTCCTTATAGAATTAATGGAAAATTCACAAGTATTGGTAACAGTAAAAACATTGCGTTGTTTGAAAAAAACAAATGGAAACAAGTATTTCTTACGTTTCGTAAGAACGAATGCGAAAACGAAAATGACTATTAAAATAGTTAAGTAGGTAGAAGCAAATTTATTACAATGTTAATACCAATACAAACTATTGCAAATAAAAAATGTTCTTATTCTTTGAAAATTTTGAGCAGTCTAACAAAAAATAAAATTTTTAGGTCAGCTTCATTTTCTTAAAATGAAGTAGTCTCGTATATAAGTCCATGTGGCTTCTTACACACTATATTTTCTATGTTATCAGTATGGTCCAGTAAAAATTTAATTTCTTTTACTCTAATTTAAAATTCTGTAAGCTTATTTGTTTTATACATACTGGTTGTTAGAACTATTAGTCTCTAAACTATTTAATCTTTCCTCAGTAATCGTTGACATAAAATAAGCATTGAAAATGTTAACTAATTTCTTGTCTAAACTTACTAAATTCATAAATTTTGATTGGACTAATTGTCCTATTCTTACTTTCAAATTTATAAAAGTTACAAAACTTTTTGGGATACCATTTTGGGTCTTTATTACTATTCCTTACTAAATTAATTTTGCCAATCTCTTTGCCTTTCTTATTGACTGGTTAAGTTCATTTCTAGTTTTCCAATAATTTTCTAAATCTTCTACCTTATTACTACTACTACCCTTAAATATTTTAAAACAAAACATTTGCTTTTTATCGATTTTCTCATCTCTCTATTCCACCAAATAGGTTTTCTCTTCACTACCCAAATGGGGTCTATCTTTAAAACAAATTGATAATGTGTAATTTGCTCATAGTTTTCTCACATGATAAAATAATTTTGGTCTTTAAACTCCTCATCCCAGTCAATTATACTAACCATGCCTTGAATTTGATAATATCGCCATTTCAGAAATCTAAGATCTTTTCTTTATTAGCTTTTAATTTGGGCCATTATAGACTATAGTTATTAATTCCTAAAATTTTCTCAACTCTCAGTACTACGATATTATCGTATCATTACAAATTTCTCAACTCTCATCTACCATACTTTCATTATCAGTTAATATTAAGTCTAGTAGTTCTGTGTGTCTTGAAAAAAGTAGAGTTATATTTAGTGATGGGAAGATTATGAAATTTTTGCCGATGATGATGACGATTAAAGCAAATTTTGCCGAGGACAATGACGATTAATTGAAAAAAACTATTTTAAAAATCTCTCTCTCTCTCTTCTCTCTCTCTCTCTCTCCTCTCCTCTCTCTATATATATATCATAATATATATATATATATATTATACATATATATATATATATATTATATATATATAATATATATATTAAATATATATATATATATATAATATATATGCTGTGACGGGGGGTTATTCCTCCCGAAATTATTTTAGCGGTCAAAATTTTTGATTTCTTTATAACAAATTAAAATATAATATAATAATAAATAATAAATAATAATAATAAATAATAATAATAATACATTAATAATAATAATAGTTATCAATGAATGAAAAGTATTTAATAATGGAATGAGGAGACATGTTGTGGCCGTAACGATTTCTTAGTTCAAGTGATGTTCCTCATACATGTATAAATATTTAGACCAGGACTATAATGTAAGGTTTCAGTTGCAGATGATAGCAATTGCTACTCATAGGAATAATGATGAGTAAAAAGATTTAAGATAAGGAAGGAGCTGTAATTGTTGATGGGATTGAGCAGGTTCATATCCTTCTTCAGCTAAATTTTCTTTCCTCATTCATCTTCTAAAACTTTAATTTTTTCTCATATCATGGTTCGGAATCCCGTTGCTTATTCTTCTGGCCATTCAGGCTAGAAGACAGTGCCTATCGGGAGTGGAAAAAATTCTCTTCTCCTATCACTCTCGCTAATTTTCATTCAGTAAGAAATCGTTGCAGGGATACTCTTCGACGAGAAAGCTGGCTTATACAAAGAAAGTGCGCTTAACCTCCTTGGTTCTCCTAACTGACAAATCTTCATTCTCTAGCAACTATCTTCGTAATCTTGCCTTTTCTCCCATTATCGATCTATTACATTGTGTTGCAAATAATCTCCAACTGACGGACATGTAACCTTCTCTTCGGCCACCCCGCGGCTCCAACTATGATTCTCAATGTCTCAATATACCGTTCCCTCCTACAGTGTTGGAAGCTGCCTCACATTGTCCACCTATTCCGAAAAAGTCTAAGCGTCGATCCTTCTAACTTCGCCCTGTTAGCTTCTCACTTGTATTCTTAATCTAAGATCTTTTGAAACCTTTCTCTTCACTTCGATTAGTCTCTGGAAACTCACTCCGATCCCAGTACGGCTCTCGTTGCACGATCATCTACTGGCGATATACATTCTATCTAACCGATTTATTGGTTTTTCGCTCTAGGACCTACGGGGAGACTTGGGTGTGGCGCTGACAATATCAAAGCATATACTTTTGACGAGACTATGGCGCACCGCCGTCACGCTCTACAAGCTCCCCTCTTGGTTTCCCTTCTCTTGCTTAGTTATCATAGACTATTCTTTCAAACCTCAAAATATCGGCTGTTGTTGATAGGGGCGACTTCCTTCTTAAATCTAGACTAGTGGATTTCCTTTTTTCAGGGTTCTGTTTATCTCCTACTTTTAATTAATGATTCTTCTCACCTGCACCTCTAAATCTATCCATTCGTATCCGATGACTCAACCCCTCATTCTTTAACTCATATCAATTCTACTCCCACTTTACTTCTGAATTGCCTCTCTCTTAATCTTTCCGATTTATCTCACTGAATGGGGTCGTCTCAAACTGGTGAAATTCAATTCTTTAAAAACCCAAATTTTAGAAATCTCCTTCTCAACATACCTTCTAACTTCATGTCTCTTTCGACGCTTCATAAGATCTGCTCATCCTTTGACAAATAACATCCTGCCTTAACATGAAAAAAAAATTACAAGGAAACCTCCATCACAACGGTTGCTACGTGGCTTCAAAGACCTGGGAGTTCTGTTTAAACTGAGACTTTCCTCCTTTTCTCAGTTGTCCGCTAACAAGAGGCTCATCCGCCCATGTATGAGTACTTGCTTTATTCTGGGGCTACTTGGTTCACCCGGTTTTGACAGGTCGGAGTCCAACCAAACTTATAAACTGTTCTGTACTTCCAGTCATACCTCACTGCGAGCGCGAGAGCTGAGTCTATCCGATAGGATACCGGCCAACGTACGCTCAGGCGAGTGCTCCGACCCATGCCCGGACCATGCACGCGGATCAAACATAACATGTATCACCGCGAAGGCTAGATTAGACATTCCCCTGGATGAAAGCACCGGCCAAGCCCCACCTCGCCACTAAAATTAGCTATCGACCGAAATCCATCAGTGCGCTGCAGGGACAATCAGGATGCACCAGCACACACAGCTGTGATACACCCTCCTGGACATTAGACCTACTGACAACAGTCGGTAATATCTTGTGGCAGATCTGATCATCGACGCCGTGCGAGACTCTGCCCTGCGATCATACACACCCAATCTTCCACTTCTGATCATCCCGAGATGTAGCCGGCCGATACGACGTGGCGCAGCTTCTCCCCTGTGTCCCAGAACTCATATTCACCGAAGCCCATACAAGCTTATGACCGCAGTAAATCCGCCTCCGCCTCGCCACCAAAAGGCGTACCACACCTCTAGCGCTCGCTATTATACTCCCGACATCACAGGTGATAGAATTCATTCTTATCATACGGCGCCCGATCGACTTCCCCACTGTCGTGTCGGTATATAGCGATCGACGCGTCCTGAAGACCAGTCACGCAATCCGCAACCGATCCCGCCGCCCATCTAGATGATCCGACTAACTACCTTAGACCTGAATCAGCGTATCGCGCATTCCAACTCTCGCGTAGCACCCGCTATCTCTCCACTCGCCGTCTCGCAGGCGTAAGTTCTACTACCTCCTGCTATCCTCCGCAATCATCTAGGTTGCCCGCGCCGCCCGCATGAATTCTACATTTCTTACGACATTAATTGTTGCCACGTTATTTCTGCCGCAAATGTTTCCTCAGTATGATTCCATCTTCCTGAGAAAAATGAAATGTAAACCTGTAAAGTGTACCTTCCTCATTGACATGAACAGACCAACTTAAAACAGGCAAAGGTATCTGATAAATTTATAGCCTATAAGAATTTCGTTCTATGTCTGAGGCCATAGCTTTATTCGATTTTCATTACAGAAAATGACTTTGAAAGCCACTTTTAGTAAAAGTGGGAAACTATGGAAAGTTTTAATAACCATTCCGATGACAACGTCCAAAAGCAGAGCGCTGTTTTCCTTATATTTATTTGTAATTTAAAAACCTTTCTTAAGAAACACCATGGGGGCAAGAAAGACTTTCCGCCTTAGCAATGCTTTCGGTCGAGAAAGACTTTACTATAGGCATATAAGATTAGAACGAAAAACATCATAAATGTCGATTGCTCAAATTAAAAGAATAGAAGATTTGACTTTCTAAATAAAAATTGTAAAGTTAAGTTACATAACGTTTTTTAAAAAATAATTTGTTAATTTTTTAAAATTTTTCTAGATTAAAGCTTTACGGTCATCAATGCTTCTCTCGTTTTTGAAACACAAACGCACTCACGCGCGCAATTTGATATATTATATATATATATATATTATATAATTATATATTATATAATATATAAATATATATATATATATATATATAGTATAATATATATATTGTTGTGGTGTATGTGTGAGTAAAATGCAAAAATGCAACTGCCAATATTTTTTAGGACGAGCAGCGCTGATATATTATATAATATATATATATATTATATTATATATATATATAATATGATTATATATAATATATATATATATATATATATATATAAAATATATAAATATATTATATATATATCATATTATTATAGTATATATATTATAAGATATATATATATATATATATAATATATAACTATATATATATTATATAAATATATATATATATATATTATATAAATATATAGTATATATATATATTATATGATATATAATTTTATTAATTATATATTGGTAATATATATTATTATTATTAATATATATATATATAATAATATATATAGTATATATATATAGTATATTATAATTAAATATATTAATATTACTATATATATAATATATATAGATAATATATATATAGTATATATTATATATATATACATATATATATAATATAATAATACTTCATATATATATAAATATTAATTATATATATATATTATATATATATATATATTATATAATATATTAAATAATTATATATATACATATTATAACTATATATTATATCTAATTATGTAAAAATTATAAGTGTTATAATTCGCTTATTAGATAATCTTGAGAAACCAGGGGGGCAAACCTTTAATGCATTTACCAGCGCCAATTTTTTCACAGGACGAGTTATCAGATGGGCCATACAACTCATAATAGACATAAATTAACATTTTTAAATGATTTAATATTTTTAATTATTTATGTAAAGAAAATATCTATTACAACACATTAGCATTACTTGCCATTAATGCATTAATGGGACTTGGATTTTGGATTCCGCTAGTCTTTCAGTGTTTGGTGTTAAATTTGTTACTGAGAGCAGCAGAGAATTCTTCTCATTATAATTACTTTTAGAAAACTTAAATCAGCATTTGCTTTTTAATTCAATTTCTGCATGAATTTTCAACCTCCTATAAAGTCTTATGAACATTTCAAAAACACATATATAACTTTTTCCAGATATTTCTTAAGCTCCGGGAAATGTTCACAGTGTAATGACTCCAGAAATTAATTATGTCAGAATTGTTTTGACCTGGAAAAGGCTCATACAAATTTCATTTTTAATAATGATAATTTGTTTTCAATCAATGTGTTCGATGTGTATCTTTATACCATTCTGTATTATCGTTTTGTTTTTATATACTCCTAAATGGGTTTACAAATGCGAGCATTCAGTTTTCTTCTTTAGCAAATCATGGTAAAACGGACCTTTCAATTGACCCTTTGCAATATCCTTGATTTTTTCACATATAATTGGTCAAATTTGCCCTATTATTCCAGAGCATCATTCACTGCTGCTTTTTCAGGTGTGGGAAATTTGACTCAAATCCTCATTTTCTAACTGAGAGATGAACCAGTTTTTAATTTAAATTTTAAATGAACTGATGCTTTTGATAAACTTGAAAATAATTTATTCTTGCCTTGTAGTTTTTAAATTTAGATCATTGAGATGGTAAGTAACATCAACAAAATGCCATATCAAATAGCCAGGTTGTTTGTTAAATAATTAGGGGTTCTTTTCATCAGGTTAGGCTCAGTTTTCCTGTCTACAAAATTAGAAACAGCATTTTTCATTACTAAATGGAATATTTCGGATGGACGTGTTTGAAGCCAGCGCACCTATCCAATGAAGCCGCACAGCAGTTCACCATATTCCAAATCACAGTATTCAAATTCACAGTATTTTCTGAATTCTCGTCTGTTTTATGCTCTTGCTCTAATTTTTATTCACACATTTTAACAACCGGTAGCATAAATGCTGCAAATTTAAAGTTTTTCCACACAGTGCCTCTTTGTGTATAATGAGTGATATTGTAGTACAGGATGATTTTAAAAATTTTCATTGACTTTAACTATCATTGACGGCGCTCCGTCAGGGACACACACTAATGAGTTTGCTATAATCTAATTTATGTCTGTCCTACATGATTTTTTCTTTTTTCCAAATATGGTTCTAGCTCTTGTTTTTACCTCCAATAGACTTCAGAGCTGTGGAGTTCTTCTAATATCAGTAAAACAACCCTTTCCTCTTATCCATTTCCCATAACACCATCATCAAGTTCACATCTGTACTTTGAGTATTCATCAAAAGCATAGAGAATAAAGGAAAAGTAACAAAAGAAATGCGCACACAGCGCTCTTCCACCGCTCCCTCTCTGAAATTACATTCCTTAGAAAGTTCCCGATACGGTTCGTAACTGTCTGCCCCCTCTGATATAGCACTTTTGTCTGCTTTCCTTTCAATCCATTCTCCCAAGATGTCTTTCAAATATTTGGAGACAAGGGCTTAATAATATCTAACTCGCCGTCAACAGATTTTTCTTTTTTTTTGCGCCAATGCAAAAGCAATTTCATATGACGCTTCTGTCATATTGAAAGTCCTCCTCGTTTACTAAATATTATTTTGTCTTCTTCTGATCTTCTTCCTTTTTTCTTAGTTACACATATTCTTTTCGTGACTCAAACGCAAAGAACAAGCTTCATAATAATCTTTTGAAAGTCCTCCTCGTTTACTAAATATTATTAGGCAAGAAAATTCCGTTTCCGGTAGTGACTCCACTGATAATAAACGTCTGTATGGAGGTGGAAATATACCTTCAAGAGCTTTCAAACAATTGCAAAATGATTATTCAAACAGAAATGTGTCAATTTCAAGTCCTGCTTCAAATTCAAGTACATCATCTTCGAATCATGTTACTGAAGTTTATATTCCACGTATTATGCAACAACTACGACTTGACCAAAGACATCCTTCAAGCGAAAGTGTTAATAGTTTAGATGAAGATACTCGAAATGGAATTCTAGATACTGCTTCTGCAAAGGAATCAGTATTGAAAGAATTAACATCCCAATTTGACCCTCAAATGAGTTTAAAAAAGCCAAAAGCAGCTCCAGGAAGAGTATTCCGTTATCTCCAGGAACAGTATGACGATCCTCAAGATAGCGATTTTGTGAGTATGACTTCCAGTTCAAATGGACTTAGCAATAATGATTCTCCAAGTTTTTCATCAATTTCTAGTGGAATCGAAAGTAGTCAGGGCGAGATAGAACCTAAACCTTATGCTGGATGTCGAATCCCTGGACGCACATTTCGATTACTCCAAGAAAATATGGACACTCATCCAACCGTTCTTCAGGCTCGTAAATGAGTTAAATATATGCTAATGTCGACAAATATTTTATTAATCAATTTGTACATATTACAATTATTTATTTTCAACAGCTTCATTTTACAAAATCTCAAACCCCAACCCTTTCATTATAATTATGCGGTGTTCCAATTGTCTTTTTTTAGCCCTTAATTAACAAATATAAAAAATATACGCTTGTTGTATAATATATGCTGTGTTAAAAGACACAAATGATTGGCTCTATTTCTAATAATGAAGATTATCTTTGTGGACCTAACTTCGAAAGGTGAGGTAAATATTTTGTCTGTATATTGCTTTTAACCATTTACTCTGGTAAGATTAATAATATATGGAACTAACAAACTTTTCATTTTCTTGGTTTTTTTCTTTTGTTAGGAAATTGCTTTAAAATAAATACCATAAACTTTACCTTTAGACCAGCCTTACATTAGCATCTCGAGTTGTTTATGAATCCGTCCAGAGTTTCATATATATATATATATATATATATATATATATATATATATATATATATATATATATATATATATATATATATATATAGTATATAGTGATATATATATATATATATATATATATATATATATATATATATATATATATATATATATATGGTAAGCTAAAGCAAAAATTAAATTTGAAATTAAAATTAAAATAAAAAAAACGTTACCAAAAAGTTTTGTGGTTTCTAAAATTTAAAAACTAATTAAGTTTTTTTTTTTTTTTTTTTCTCATAATCCTAATAAAAATGGACAGTCTCATGCAGAAATGATGTTACTGTACAGCGGGTCTTATCCTTATTATGTAAAAAAATAAATAAATAAATAAATTAAAATGGTAATTTCTGTGTCATTAAATTAAAAATAAAAATGTTGCTTTTTTTCTTTTCATTAAACTTTATAGATTAAATACAAAATAATAAGGTTTGATATTTTATTTATAATTTAGCATAAATTATAAATAAAAATAATAAATTTGCTTGTAAAACACTTACTTAAATTAAGTTCGCTTTCATTTTCTAATTATATTCCAGCAAGAAATTGTTAGAGTTTAAACTCGTGTGTATTTAAATAAAGCTTTGGTTAAGTTAGGTTAGGTTAGGTTATTGTTCTCATTAAAGGTATGTTCAGATGACTCTCATAGGACGCTATGCCGAAAAAAAACTAAAAATTATTGCTTTTGAATTTTTTGTGGCTTGAGCTTGGCTTGTTTTACAGTGTGATTTATTTCAGAAGAGTATTTTTTTTTCTAGTGCATAAGCGTCCAGTGACCATCTTTCGCATATTACTTATAAGTATAAAACTTAATCATTATAAAAAAGTTATTTTGAAACGTTAGTGTTATAATTTGTTCTTTTAACTCTACTCATTTTATCAGGAAATTCTCGTAATTTGTTATTGATGCTATCAACAAAGTAATATTTCTCCCGCTTCTCTTTTGCTGCAGAATTTGAGGAATTATTTTTCTTCAGAAATTGATACTTCTCATTTCTTTTCTTCTCTTTTTATCTATAAGTTATCTATTTACTTTATCCTTTCTTAACCAAGAAATTAAACTATTCTTTAGTTCATAGCATCTAGATTCTAGATGATTAAAAGTTTAAAAAGAAAAAAAAACTGTTTGGTCAATATTCTTGTTAATTAATAATTCCATACATCAGTTTAAGTTCCATAATCTATTCAAGTTCCATAATCTATTCAAAACTCTTTTTTCAAATAAATTCCTTTAATAATTTGGTTCTCTGCACCAGTTTACAGCTTTCGTATTCTGACTTTGTTTACCATTTTGTTTTAAATCTTGGAAGATGCTTCTTTGAAGGCCACTATAAACTATAAAGTAACTCTTCGTCACTCCTTGTGTAGAAAAAGGGGAATTTGTATTCATATATATATATATATATATATATATATATATATATATATATATATATATATATATATATATATATATATATATATATATATATATATATATATATATATATATATATATATGCTCTCTTTGTTTTTAGGTCCAGGCCCTGGTGAGAGTGATTTATAAACAGCGTAGGTGAAAGTACATCCAAAACAGATCATCACAGATTACCAATGGATTCACTAATGGTCATCTGGATTCGAAAAAGGAATTTGAAAC
The DNA here is from genome assembly GCA_015478945.1 of Trachelipus rathkii. Taxonomy (NCBI): domain Eukaryota; kingdom Metazoa; phylum Arthropoda; class Malacostraca; order Isopoda; family Trachelipodidae; genus Trachelipus; species Trachelipus rathkii. The sequence continues at coordinate 6,229 of JABUQX010122864.1, read as the reverse complement.
TTAAACAGTTATTATAAATATCGAAATCGAATATTATTAAAGAATCTTCTTAAAAAAAAAAATAAACAATTATTAAAAAACTTATATCTTATTATAATATCGATAATTATTATTAATGAATCCTCATGATCGATAAATTATTAAAGAATCTTCTTAAATATAGAGATCGATTATTATTAAAGAATCTTCATAAAAGATAGAGATTGATTATTATTAAAGAATCTTCATAAAGATCGAAATCGGTTATTATAAAAGAATCTTCATCAAGATAGAGATCGATTATTATTATAGAATCTTCATAAAGATCGAAATCGGTTATTATTAGTAAATCGCTTTGAGTTTTTTTTTTAGAAGATTTTCTGCTCTGCATAAAAATGAAGCTTTTCAAGCTTTCCAATAATGTTCACAAGCGATAGTTTGTATTCGCTTTTCCATGCCGTTTTTTCATCACTTTTGACTATTTAAAAAATAACAAAGGAAAAAGAACAAATAACTTAGTATCAATTTACTGAATATGATAATTAAATAAAGTATATTTTATATTATGAACAATATAATATATTAGAACATGATAAGCGAAATAATTACAATTATATCAATTACATTAAGAATTATTAAAGTAAATTTGAAGTCTTTCAAGCATATATATATATATATATATATATATATATATATATATATATATATATATATATATATATATATATATATATATATATATATATATATATATATATATATATGCTAATATTAGAAGAAATACTGTCATAAATAGAGTGAATTCATATTTATTTTCATCCATATGTACATAATAAGTATATAATATTTACATTTATTATTATTATTATTATTATTATTATTATTATTATTATTATTATTTGAATCTTGTACTTTTATTTTAACTGCAAATTTATTAATAACTGCTTGGGTGCAATTTGCTTTCTCTTAAAATCAAAAGTTTTAGGAAGCAAACATTATTATTATTTTATTATTATTATTATTACTATTATTATTATTATTATTATTATTATTATTATTATTATTATTATTATTATTATTATTATTATTATTATTATTATTATTATTATTATTATTTTGAATTTAAATATTAGATATATATATATATGAAAGAGAAAGAGCACATATATAACATACATATATATAGCATATATATATATATATATATATATATATATATATATATTATGCTAACTGAGATGTAAAAACATCCAAATTTCATTATTATTAAATATTAAAATAAGCATTTTAAATATAAGTAAGGGGATTGAGTTTTATGCTCACTGAGTATATATATATATATATCAATAACTAAGATATATATATATATATATATATATATATATATATATATATATATATATATATATATATATATATATATATATATATATATATATATATATATATATATATATATATATATAAAATATATATATATATATATATGAAAGAGTATATATATATATATATATATATATATATATCAATAACTTAAGAATTTTTATTTGGACGTTGGAATGATTAGAAATTTGGAGATAAAGAAAGAGACAGAGAGAGAGAGAGAGAGAGAGACATAGGCACAAAATTGATTGAATGAACTTTCATGTTCTTGAACAGTCCTCGAACATTAGAACTATTTGTTCAAAGATCTTATGAAAAAAAAATTCCTGGAACAAGATGGCTAAGTATGATAGTAGAAATGTTAGGCTGGAATTTAATTACAATTGATATTGGTTAAACACTTTTATAAATAATAAAATTTAGTAATTTCATTTTATTAATTAAAAGTACATATTTGCTCCAACTGTTATGTATGGTTGTGCGAGACTTGGTAATGAGTCAGTCACTCTGTGCTCGTATGAACACAACTTAAGATCGAGAAAAAGGATTGAGGTTTTGGAAATGAGAAGCTTACGAGATATTTGTGGGGTACAGAGAATGCATAGGGTTAAGAGTTTTATCCTGCTAGGAGAAATGACTGGCCGAAAGAGAAAATAAAGCTGCCCAGAAGTGGTATGAACAAATTCCTAGAATGAAGGAATGATGAAATATTGACTAAGAAGGTTTTTTGTCTGATATGATAGGTAATAAAAGAAGGGTCAAACGCTAATTATTATTATAATTGAAGTAGACAACCTAAATCACAAGATTGGGTCACTTGGAGGAGACTAGTACACGAGATGTTTATTCATCGTTTGAAAGTTCTTGAAAATAATGAATCAATGTAACTGCTTCAACAGTCCAGAGATTACAATTACTTGAGCATTCCGAATTTACAACTAACGCCATCCCTCAGTTGCGTGCAACGTAGGAGACTGTGGTGAGTATAATAATAAGATATATATATATATGTCTTGCTAGAAACTAGCTTGACAATAAGGATATGAAAATGATTTAATTAAGTTTCTTCTTTATTATAATCATAAAATCAATTGCACAGGTTATCGTTATCATCAATAGAATAATGGTATATTTTAACACTCAGTATGTTTCACAAATTATTTTTCTTTTGACAATTAAATTTCAACGGGAAGTCATTATTTTTTTCTTCCTATTACATCTCTTTCAATTTAATATCTGTGAACAATAAAATATTTTTTTTCTTACTCCCTTTCTTCTTTTAACTCCATTTGACAAATGTATGCCATACCGTTATTTCTTCACAATTAATTACCATCGGTTCTTTAATTTTATACACAGAATTATCAAATTATGTTTCTTTTTTTTTATATAATATTATTGTTATTATCGGGTCAAAGCTATGCCCGGAGGCGGGAGTGCTAGACCCCCACCTCTTCAACTCGTTCCCTTTTTAAGACTCCCGATACATTCAAAAATTGCCCGCTTTTCGAGCTTACAGAGAATGAACGCCACCTAGCGTCCTTTACTTCAGTTGCACAAGAACAACCGTTACAACCAAAGCGTATATAATTATTATAGAAGGGGGGTCGCCCCCCTTTTATATATATATATATATATATATATATATATATATATATATATATATATATATATATATATATGAAGATTATATATATATATATATATATATATATATATATATATATAGTATATATATATATATATATATATATATAGTAATGTGGGAATATCTATTTATATATATATATAGTGCATATATATAGGAAAGGAAAGAATAAGAAAGAATAGGAAGGAATGTAATTCTTTTTTCTCTATCTACTGCATTCTTTTTAGAGAAAAGAAGGAAATAAATACACCAAAAAAGGCAGGTCTTAGTGGATGATGGATTCATCTAGAATTTTTCATATATATATATATATATATATATATATATATATATATATATATATAAGGGGATCTAGAGAGAAGGAGGAGGAAAAGAGGAAGAGAGAAAGAGGAGAGAGAGAAAGAGAGAGAGAAAGAGAGAGAGAGAGAGAGAGAGAAAGAGAAAGAGAGAGAGTAGCAGAATGGAAGGGAATGGACAGGAATGGACAGACCATAAAGAATGGAAATGGAAGAGAGAGAGAGAGGAGAGAGAGGACACACACCCATAGCAGAGCATACATATATATATATTAAGGAGATATATATATATATATATATATATATTAGCGGATGGACTGGATGTCAAAATTTGACTTGTGGATGTGGATGTGGACTTTTAAAGAGGGATGAGGATGTGGATGTGGGATCTTAAAGTAGATGAGGGCGTGTGTATGTGGATGTGGGTGTTTTCTCTTTTATGTTTGTATTAAAAAATATATATATATATATATATATATATATAGCATATATATATATATAGAGAGTATATATATATAGAGAGAGAGAGAGTATATATATATGAGAAAGAGTATATATATTTGTTAGTTGTCATTACCACCACTCACGGGCGGAGCCCTGTTCAAGGAGGGGGTGTTAAAACACCCTGTGATATTCACACCAACGTAAATCCATGCAGATGAGCACAGACGGTTTTGAAGTGAGAGATTAAATCTCAGCAGGAAACACAGAAGATGGAGAGAATTTCAGAACAGAGGTGGCAGGAATGAAGGTAGCACCGCAGCGAAAAGCCTGGAGTTACCACTATCAACACAAACTCATGCGCCGACACACAGCACCCCTTTGCTACGAGGGCGTCGTAAAAGTGATGGTACGCGAGTGATAATTTAAGTCCCCTCGAGCACCTGCCGCTGCGGTACCTATAGTACAGATAAAGCACCAACATCGCGCCGTAAAGATAAAGGGTCAAGTGAACTGGCGCAGAACAGTTTATAAGCCTTTGGCCTTGCCTCAACCCTATCCAAAAGCTGGGTGAAACCAGAGCCCCCCCCCTGATATATGAGAGCAGTACTCCATACAAGGGTGGATGAGGGCCCTGTATAGCTGAGAAGAGAAAAAGAGTCTCGCAGCCTAAATCGAACCCCAGTTTCTTTGAGGCCGCCCTAGCAAACTTTGTGATGTGAGGTCTCCAAGACATTTTTTGTTTATGTTAAGGCTGAGGATGTTTGTATTGTCAAAAGGAGAGACGAGAGAACCGTCGAAAGAGCTAGAAAAGTTAATGTGTTTTAGAGAGGGAGATTTGTAGGAGTTTGGTTTTAAATAACTGAATTTCACAAGGTTGAGACGACTCCCCCCAAGGAAATTCTATCCACATCATCGAGAATAGAATCGAAAGATTAGACGAGAAGCAATTCTAGAAGTAAAGAAGGAGAAGAATTGAAATGAGTTGAAGAACGAAGGGTCGAGTCATCGGCATACGAGTGGATATAGTTAGATGCAGGGGAGAAATTCATTAATGAAAAAGTAGGAATAAAGCAGGGAGATAAGACAGAACCTGAGGAACACCACTATTGACAGAAAAAAAACAGCCGATATTGAGTGATTTTGAAAGAAAACTAGATTACAAGTAAGCAAAGAGAAGGAGGAAAACCCAAAGGAGGGTTTGGAGAGCAGTGATTCGTATCATACCCGGTCAAATGCTTTGGATAGATGTCAAGCCACCACGCAAGTCTCTCCGTAATTCCTAAGGGCGGAAACCATAAATCAAGTTAGATAGAAAAGTATATCGCCAGTAGATCTTCAACACCAAAAGCTGTACTGGCTATCGGAAAGAAGTGAATGAGACTCCAGATGATCTAAGAAAGGAGAGCTGAGAAGGGTTTCAAAGATCTTAGATAGAATACAAGTGAGAGCTATAGGGCGATAGTTAGAAGGATCAGAGTGGCTTCCTTTTTTCGGAGCAGGTTGGACATGCGTGCTTCCAACACTGAGGGAAAGTATTAGTATTGAGACATAGAGAATATAGTTGAACGAGGGCGGGGCCACGAGCATACCCATCAAAACTCAGGGAAGAATGCCATCCGGCCACCCGCCTTCCTAGTTCATAGATTTCAGAGCCCATGCACCCGATCAAATCAATCACAGGCAATGACATAGGACACCTGAGAGAAGAAGGAGGAGGAGGAGGAGTACCAGAATCGTCTAGGGTTGAGTTAGAGGAAAATAGGAGGCCGAAGAGATTTTCCTTTTCAGTTGGAGAATTAGCAACAGAACCAAAAGATAGAATAAGAGGGGGGAAAGACAGATTTACAGAAGTTGCCTGAGATGTTTTGGCAAGAGGCCAGGAAAGTATCAGTAGGAGAATCATGGAGGTTAGCGCACTTTCTTTTGATGAAAGCCCGCTTTGCTCGACAAAGAGTATCTCTGAAACGATTTCTAGCTGAATGAAAATTAGCAAGAGTGATAGAAGAGCGAGAATTTTCCACCCCCGGATAAGCACCGTCTCTAGCCTGAATGACCAGAGAGCGAGCACGATTGAAACTACGGATTATGAGGAGAAAGATTTAGTCGAAGAAGGAATGAAACTGCTCATTACTACCATCAACAATTACAGCTTCCTGACCTTATCGGCAGAAGCCGAAGCGTCACCAGAGTCAAAGCAGTCACTCCACTTATAGTTAGCGTAGAAGCAACGTAAGGTCCCCAATCTTGGCCCGATCAAAGTGCCAGAAAAAACGCATATATATATATATATATATATATATATATATATATATATATATATATATATATATATATATATATATATATATATATTATATATATATATATATATATATATATATATATATTGAAGTGGCGCACGAAAAACGCGAAATTTCACGATAAATGCGAAAAACGGTTAAACACCCACCCTGAAAACTTCGAACGAAGTACGTCCAAT
>JABUQX010122863.1:0-2500 GCA_015478945.1 Trachelipus rathkii | reverse complement strand
TGGGTCCCACTGACAGGTCGTGAGACCTTATAGAACATTTTATATATATATATATATATATATATATATATATATATATATATATATATATATATATATATATATATATATATATATATATATATATATATATATATAAATCCTATCGTCCAATCTCACTATATATACTTCAAGAAAAGCTCATTTTGAACAAAATAACGCCCCACATCCCCAAACAAAAGTTTCAACACGGTTTCCTACAAAATCACAAAACCCCAACAGCCCTCATAAACATACAACTAATAATAAACGGCTTATATCTCAAACCCACACACAAAATAATACTTATAGCAATTGCATCAGCAAAGCTTTTGTCACAGTTCCCAAACACAATTTAATCCATAAAATAATAAAATCAAATATCCCCACTAATATAAAGAAATGAATATCAAACTTCCTATCAGGGAGAACACCTCAAACCAGGGATGGCAATTTTGGTGATTTTTTTGATTTTTTTTAAAAAAATCAATTTGTGATTTTTTTGATTTCTTTTAGTTTTTTTTAGTTTTTCAAATTCTTAACGTCACGCGATATATAATTTGTAACCTGCTAATTATATTTCGCGTGACGTTACGAATCCAAAAAATCTAAAATATCAAAAAAATCAAAAAAATCATAAATTGATTTTTTTAAAAAAAATCAAAAAAATCACTGAAATTCCCATCCCTGCCTCAATCACAGGCAAACAACAAAAATACCTACAGTACATATTAAAACCGTTTTATCAAAGGAGCAATCTTATCCCCCACCCTATTTAACTTATTCACAGCCGATCTACCACAACCACAAACAGACAACGCAAACATGACAACCTACGCAGATGGCATCACCATTCAACCAGTCTCACCACACGCTAGAACCTAAACACAACTACAAACCTGATCCAGCAAAATATCAACCAAATTCAAACTTGGATGACCGACAATAGAATGACCACTTCAACAAAAAAATCATCTATCCCTCTAATCGCAACAGACCGACAACTCGGTACTACCCACCCCCAAATCTACATAAATAACATCGCAATAACACTAAACAAAGCACCTAAAATCCTTGGTGTAACAGTCAACACACATTTGACTTTCCCAAAACATTAAGATAACATCATAACATCAGCAAACAGGAAATTAAGCATGCTAAGAACCATAGCTGGCACTGAGATCACAAATAACAAACAGATATCCACCACCACATATAAACAATTCCTCCATCCATCACTAAATTACGCCTCACTAACATGGCACACATTACAGACCAAGGAAAATTAAGAAAACTACATAACCCAAAACAAGGCACTTTGAATTATAACAGGATGGACATCTACAACACCACAACAACATCTGCATGCAGAAGCAAAAATACTAACCATGGACAAACACTTAGAAATGATAGGCACTCAATTCTATGCTAAAACACAAACACTTCAGCACCATCACTTTTACCCTCTCTAATCACATTTATCACAGGCTTAAACAACCTCCGTCCTCTCCAGCATTATTCTACAAACTAATTCTGAATAACATCTCACCACCACAAAGCAACATCTCATACACCAACAAATCCACACACTACTAACCGAAAACTATTTAAGAAACCGACAACAAAACAATATACTAAATGAACATCCACCAGAAATAACATCTGAATTTAACTCTCTCCCAAGAACCATTCAGTTATCCTAGATAAAAGCCTGATCTATGACCATCACTAAATTTGCAACACTATAAATATAGATTCAACCTTAATCAAACACCTTGAATATCTGCACAAATTGATACCAGGTCCCGGAAACTGTGTCGCATTTCCTACTAGAATGGGAAATTTCATCCCTAAGGGATCTGTGGAGGAGACCGGAAGGGGCGGCGGGGTATCTGGAAGCAGTGTGGCCAGGGGTCGAGAAGGAATAAAAAATATATATATATATATATATATATATATATATATATATATATATATATATATATATATATATATATATATATATATATATATATATATATATATATATATATATATATATATATATATGAATATATGCTTTGAAAGAAGAAGGATAGTATACAGCCAACTACAACGTTTTCCATTTTCAAAATCACTTTATTTGATTTCTTCAGTATTCATTACATTCCTAGATTTGCTCTGCTTCTACTGGCATCTGAGTGATGTTACATTTTTTTTACCGAAAATTAATGTATTGAGTGGTTTTCAATTTAAATACTGAAATTTCTAAAACATTGTGTAGTTGTATTGGCTTTTGTCGACCATTAATACAATGTTGCATCAAAAAGGAAAAAATATTATTATTTTTTGAGAACTTATTTAAGCAATGGACAATGAACAGTGAAATAGATACCAACCAGTGGTATATAGTAGCACAAATCCAATGGTGGTTCAAAGCGTCTTAAGTAGTAGTTACGCCACCACTTCCGCGACAACTTTTGGAATACAGGTGTAGCGTGTT
>JABUQX010122862.1:15000-20690 GCA_015478945.1 Trachelipus rathkii | reverse complement strand
CAGGGATTAGGTGAGATATGATATTATATGTTGTTAGAAGGATTGATTTATTTGCTTTTTAGGTGATTATTTTCATCTTGGGTCAGTTATTTTATTAGTCATCTTTCGCCACTGATATTATATAAGTATATATTAGTTAATATATATTATTATATAATATATAGTAAGTATTTGTAATTAATATTATATATATTCTATATATTAATAATATATATATATATATATATCTATAAGCTTATTTTTTATTGATTTTATTCTTATGTAGTAGCTACTTCTTTTCTGTTTAGCTCAGATATATCATCTCGGAGCATTCTCAACTAAGATCCGCAGGAAAAAAGGATTCGGTGTCCTGTTGAAATGAAAGGTTGTGATGACGAAAAGTGGGAAAGGATCCGTTAGCGAATAGTCATACGATTCCTTGTCGAGAAACGAATGGCCGTTTGCTCCGAGACCCGACAGTTGGTTCGTGTCGTCGCTATGTGGTTAGAACAGGAATAGATTCGGCGAGTACAGTGAGAATATAGTATAGTGATGAGGGTAGGGGTCATATAGTAATGGAATGTATCAATTAGTAGGAGATATATCAATCATGAGTTACAGAAGTGGTGGTGTGAAGAGTGGAATGAGTAAGGCCTGAGATTGAGAAGCATAGCGAGGGGATGATTAGGAAGAATGTGCGTGGAGAAGAGTCCACTGAAGAATGACATGAACTGGCTCTGACGATTGATGCACAGTCTGATATTGGAGGATGATATACTTCTGTTGAAAGGACTGTAAGGTTATAGGTAAATTGAATGTTGATCTATATACGCTGACTAGGCGATAGGCCTGTCAATGAGGGTTAAATAGACTTAGCTAAAGTTTAATATATACATTATATATATTTTATTAGTATTATATATAGTATATATAGTATTATATATGTATATATTAATATTACTATATATAATATTATATAATAATTGTACTAAGTATGTACTATAACATATTAAAATTAATAATTGATTAATATATTATTTATTAATTATATTTATATATAGTAATAATTATATATATAATATTTTGTAAAAAAACCCATATAATTTTAGAAACACCCCTCTCTATTCAAGCTGCTATTCCACACTTGAGTATACCGAGGTTATCTGCTATCGTATCTTGTAAGAGGATTTCTCTCTAGATTTATAAAAGTACAAGAATGATTGCCCGGATGGGGTACAGTGTCTGGGGACCAACTACGCTGGTTTTCCTTCCCAATAATATGCTACCTTTCGATCTTGTATATCATATAATACTGTAGAATACTCTTCGAGATATATATACCTTTCTATTATAGTCTCATAGTGTACTTAGATTATATCATAGATTTATGACTTAATTTATCTATTTAATTTCGTCTACATTAATCACTCTTCCCGTGTCTACTTGCATTATCACTTCTGATATAAAATCGTATTGTCCTCGAAACATGTGGAGTTGCCGCAAGACAGCCATTATTGGTGGGATATTATTAGTATAATCTCTATGATTTATAGGTAAGGTGGTAAAATTACAAATTTTGTTGAGGTAGTGATTTAAATAGTTCAATCCTTCCTCATACTCTCTAATTCATTCGGGAAGAGAGGCCCCGAGCCTGTCGACGGTGTTTTATTTAATTTGGATTTTGGAAATTAGATTATCTAACTTCGATAGCTGGCGCGAGATATAGAATTATCTTTAGGCATAACTATTTTTGAGTTATAAAAACTTTAATAATATATCATTTTATATTATCTTAATTATATATGAATAATAATTAATAATGAATTTTTTCATATGACCAGTATATATAGCAACTTTTTCGGGCAATAAATATTTGAGGAATTTATCCTATATAGTATACTTTATTATATTGGTAATATTTGTTAAATAAGATGAGAATCGGTTTCTATAATGATAACTCAGTGTCACTTAATAATATTACCAGAGGCTAACCTACGTAAGTGTATGAGTTATACCTATATCTAGATATATATTAGTTATATAAGTATTATAGTTAGCTTTCATTTACTTAAATATAAAATAAATTTTTTCTTATTTATTTATTTGCGCAGATCTGAATCACTTTCACAATTATGAGTGTATTAGATTAATATCTAATAAGGTTTGTATTTAATATTATTTTAGCACGTCACTGATTGATGACATAATATTTAAATCGTGAAATCATGAATTGATCAGCTTTAGAATATATAGGAATTATATCCATAGTATTTTTTATCTAATTAACCAAACCTACCCGTATATATATATACGGTAATATTCTGAGGTAACGCTATATAGTAACATAGTTGCGTTATTTTTTAATGTGGTAATAATATTCATTCACATAAAAGTAAGGAATACACCTTGCACTCCACAATCTTATTATGTATTCTATTTATTTAATAATTTAATTTATTACTTTATTATATAATTATATTGATTTTATTCCGTTATTTTCATATACACTCTTTTTTACGCTGTTATCTATTGATATATATTTTACTACTTATTAAAGGAATAATTTATTTCCTTCTTATATCTATATAATTAAATTATTTTACTCTGTGTTTCTAGCTTCTATAAATAACTTGTGAAGAATGTATCTAGTTCATTTCGCTCCCTCGTGTTTTTGTTATTAGGTATTATTGATATCTATTATATAGGTATTTTATGCACTAGTGGATATTTAGGTATCTTATCGGCATTAAGAGTCGTTTGATAGACATTTTATATTATGATTTCGGTAACATTCTTGTATGCTATTCATAATATGTATATACGTATTCTTTATCGTTACATTTACACAGATGGGATCGCCACCTTGAGAAGAATAGTGGAAGTCCAAACGTAATTTGATTGAAGATACATGACTTGCATTGCTGTTTAGTAAAGTCGGCAGTTGTTGTTGTTTATGAAGTTGATCCTTCATTCCTTAAATACAAAAGTTTATCTGGCTTATCTACACTTGTTCTTTTTGGATTATGCAGAGCTCAACCATCTTTCGTTTCATTTCAAACTGGTACTTCATCCTGCCATAAATGCAAATGCTGCAAGTTCTCTCTCCTAAATACCGACAAGTAAAGCGTGTTGAGAGCTTTTTACTAGTCTATCTACGTGATTAGAATGTCTAAGTCGCACAGATCCGCTCTTTTGAGAGGTGACTTCAACGTCATGTTCTTGGGGCTGCAGCTGCTGATTGGGGGCTGAAACGCATATTGAGGACTAGAAACTTAGCAGCCAAAAGTTCGCAAATCCTTGTCATTGGCCAGGACTGGCGTTCGTTGCTGCTGTTCATATTAACTGCGACTGAACGAAAAGCTTTTCACGATGAATAAATGACTTCGTGGCCGAAGGTCTCTTCGATGCTCCGCATGGTAGAGCACTGCGAGGTTACGGAAAGTAAAACCGTTTTCTGCGAAGGTTTCCAATAAAGTATAACCAACGGTGTGCAAGCTGCGATTAGGTGTCTCTATAATCATAGTGCCGCGTGGCGTGGCTGTTTCTTTAAGCTGCTCAATACATAAAAGCTAAGACATTGTTCTGTTCCGATGAATCACTATGACTCTAGCTATCGTCATACTTTTAGTTTATGTGATTTTTTTTTTTAAATTTCTGGAAACGTTTTATGAATCAGGTGCCAAATGGTCTGGTACTGGATGTATACAGTAACGATTTGGCTTGAAAGCAGCAGATATGACTATTTCGTGAAGGGGGTATGAATGTCGACATGCAGAAGGCCAGAAGAGCTTCTCTTTCAGGCCTTCTCTTTTCTATTAATCGCTAGCAAGCCCAACTTTTGGTTTCGGTATTGCTTGCTGTTGTGTCAAAATACATTTTTCAAATTCCAATCTTTTAGGCAATGTACTACAACTTCTGGCAAAATTTGCACCGGTTCCTTCTCAGAAAGTTTTGGAAACCCAGCAAAACTTTGTGATTTCGCCTCCACCGACGTACGACGATCGCTGACGTTCCACCTTTGTCTGGCTCCGGTTACATCCTAACGAATAACTTAGGCCATGCGCGGTTGTGACAGATGTCAGTAAAATTCGACCAGGAAATGTTTTGTTAAGGTATCCTGGCAGTCAACTTACTGTTGGCGAACGTAAGACCGTTCGTAGCGTAATTGTACTTCTGCTTATACAATATTATCAACTTTTTCCCAAGCGCATTTTTGCAGTAGCTGTTACCACTAACATCGCACGTCGATCCACGTGCATTTTTCGATTCTATCCCAAAGCCATTGCTAAGTCCAGTGGGTTAAGTGATTTTAAAGACGTTGGTTTCTTTGAACTCATTACAATGGTGTCGACTCTGGACATGTCCAGGTTGGGTTCCTTCCCCTGGCTATGAGAAATACCACCATCACTAGCTAGTACATTCTGTGCAAGGAATAAGTAATTGTTGCCGGTTTCCTGCCGACGCAACTTGCCCTTTTTAATTCTGATACTTTCTTTGATTCTTCGCCTTTTATCGGCTTTCCTTTCTTGATTTTTACAGTATGTAAAGTGTATTTTCTATTCCGACATTACTCATATACGCGCTCGCCTACCGTGTGTTTCTCTCTGAGCTTTAGATGAAAAACTCTATCTTCTTCTATGTTTGATATTATGGTTTCGTTGCGTTTCACTGTGCGATATCGAAACTACTAGACATAGGGCATATTACATGGAAAAGATAGTCTCTTTTTCAATTGGTATTTGACTTCTCCTTGATTTCAATTTTAAAAGTGATTTGTATTGTTCATGCATGTCTTTCTAATCTTTGGTTAAAACATCGTGTTGGCCTTCGTGAGAGGTAACTTTTGCTCTATCTCCAGAAGCATAAGTTGTCAGAATATATATGTTTTGAAGCTCTTATTATATATTATGGTTTGAATGTTTCGTTATTGTGGTGACCAGAAACAGACTGACGTTAATACATCGCCAATTGCTGGATATGTTGTGTATCTTACAGGTGTATAGTGATTGTCCGATATTTGCCCAATAAGCCAAGAGCATAGTGGTATTATCCGGATCTGTTTGCCTACGTGAATTGAGCACATTCCGACAGAGATGATAGATATATGGCGGTAATTTCATATTATGACACGGGAAGCAACGGTAAATTTTGAACTACAACCCAACAACCTCAAGTAAGCGTCTACATGCACAAGCTTGAAACCCGCTACAGTTTACTCACGCGCCAACGGCGCAACTTTTCCTTTGCGCATGTGTCAACCATAAATGTTGATGTTTTTTACCTTCAAATTTTAAATAGAGTAATTTTTACGGTGAACGTCACATCTTAGAACGTTTAGAATGCTTTAGTTTTCTTTAATTTTGATTTTGGTGATATCAGAGCTATATATATATATAGTATATACTATATATAGTATTATATTATGAATATATATATATAAGTACGTATATATATCTAATATATATATATGATAATAATATATACTATATATATATATATTTATATATTATATATATATAAGTATAGTATATAAAATTTTTAGAGCGAGCACTCAGAATAATACATAGGGAGGAATATTAATGTAGTAATAATAATAATAATAATTAATAATATGAATAATAATATAAATAATAATTACATAATAATATACATATAATGAGTTTTCAATAATAGATAATAATAATAATAATACATAATAATAATAATATAAT
>JABUQX010122862.1:0-10000 GCA_015478945.1 Trachelipus rathkii | reverse complement strand
TACTATATATTATATATATATATATATATTATGGCTAAAGAAATAAAAAATAATGAACACAACAACAACACACAACTACACCAAACGTGTAAATCATAACTGAAGAGGAAGCGGTAAGCTTACCGCTTAATATCTTCCATCTAATATGTAAACTTCTCTCAAAAAAGCCAAGCTTTTTCGCGCATGCGCGACCGAGTAAAATTGAGTCCTTTATGAACGTCAAGATGACCGCATATTTAGCTTTGTTTTTTATTTCATGTTTACATAAAAAAAAAATATCGGATTTATAAATTTAACTTAAGAAATGATATTATCAATTCCATCAGGTTTGAAGTAATATTTTTTAATTAAAATATCATATTCAAGTAGAATAATGGTTTAATTTTTGAATCTAACCTTATAAATAAAAAAAATTAAATTTCATATTAAATATATATATATATATATATATATATATATATATATATATATATATATATAATATATGATTATATATATATATTACTAGATATATATTATATATTATAGTATAGTATATATAATATCTTATAGTTATAATATATATATATATATATATATATATATATATATATATATATATATATATATATGAATCATTAGTTGCATTAGGGTAAGCGGCGCTTACCTAGTATACCCTTAATGCACGCCTCTAGATTATATATATATATATATATATATATATATATATATATATATTATATATATATATATAGATATAATATATATAATAGTATATAATATATATATATATATATAATAATATATTAAGGGTGGCCGACGCAAACAGATGCGGTGCGGTGTAGTGCGGTGCGGTGAGCGGCACAAATTTCAGTGTACGGTGCGGCTCAATTTTTAAATATAGAGGTGCGGTTTTTTTGTTGGGGGGGGGCCCCCCACCCCTTGGATTCTCTTTTATGTTATAACTAAACACTTCATCTTTATTTAGTAAGGCTATGAGCATTTGTGTAAAAGTATTTGATATTCGAAATGCTTTTACTTTTATTGCTACCATCTTTATTTGAGCCTTTAATTAACAACACTAGTTTTATTTACCTCACCACTATTAGTTATCATTGCTATAATTATTCATATCAAGATTTAGCCCACCACCCATTTTATATATTATATATATATATTTATTTATTTTATATATATTATATTATAATATTATATATTATAATATATATAGTATATATATATATTATATAATTTATATATAATAATTATATATATGATATTATATATATAATATATATAGTATATATAATATATATTATTATATATTTATATATATATATATATATATATAAGTAATTATATATGATATATAATATATATATATTATATATTCTATATACATATATATATATATATATATATAACTAATTTATATATATATATATATATAAAATATATATAATATATATATATTATATTATATAATATATATATATTATATTAATATATATATTATATACATATATATATATATATTATATATATATATTATAATATATATAAATATATATAATATATATATATATAGTATATATATATATATATATATATATATTATATATATTATATGTATTATATATATATATATATATATATTATATATATATATACCTATATATACTATATATATATATATATATAATATATATTACTATATATTATCTTATATACATAAACGTAGTATATATGATATATAATATATTATATACTAGTATATATATATAAATACATATAGTATATACTATATTAATATATATATATATTATATATATATATTATAGTATATATATATATATAATATTATATATTATATATATATTATATATATTATATATATATATATATATAATATATATATATATATTATATATAATATATATATATATAATATAATATATATATATATAATATAATATATATATATAATATTATATATATTATATATATATATATTATATTATATATTATATATATATATATATATATATATATATATATATATATATATATATATATATATATATATATATAATATATATAATTATAATCAGAGGTGGGCACTTCCGCCTCTTTTAGTCCACTAGTCCGCTTAGGTCCGCGTCCGAGCGGATGTACTCCAGAATAGGTGCGGGACTAGCGGAGGTGCGAGGACGTTCGGAAATCTAGCGGGACTTGCACGTGCGGTATCAAAAAAAGTTGTCCGCCGTCTTTTTGTTCCACACCTTTTTGAAAACATGAAAGTAATAGTTTACTTGATTAAGAATTCTATATTGGTTAGAATTAAAGAAATATAATTTTTATTTTAATAAGGGCAAGATCCAATTTTCAGCCCCTTTAAAAAGGAACATAAAATTCGAAATATTCAGCCGATTTGGACTATATAAACACCAAAATGTAGCTTGTTTTGCCCTATTAAACGTTGTATTCCAATGTTTTTCTGTGTCTGTAGTCATTCTTTAAGAATTTTCAATTTTTTCAAAACCCATGTTTTTGACATTCAAAATATTTCAGAAGGGAGGCAGAATGATTTAGGTGAGGACCTTAAATTACCAATGGACTGCTGGAAGTGAACTAACACCAGCACTCCTCTCACCAGGGTTGCGGAGTCGGAGTCGGAGTCGGAGTCGGAGTCGGAGTCGGAGTCGGAGTTGCGGAGTCGGGGGTTCCTGTGTAAGGGAAGTCGGAGTCGGAGTCGGAGTCGGTAATTTTGAAGAGGGTGGAGTCGGAGTCGGAGTCGGAGTCGGAGTCTGTAATTTTCAAGAGGTCGGAGTCGGAGTCGGAGTCGGAGTCGGTAACTTTCAAGATAGAGTTGGAGTCGGAAAATTTTAAACTGACAAAGTTATAAATTGTGACTCTGTGAATGACTTCAATCACTTCATGCAAGTTTATTGACTTACGACTTTTACATCACAAAATGCAATTGCAAACTTCGAAGATTTTTAACCAGCACCTTATGTTTCAATTTGGATTATATTCTAATAAATTCATCCTTCAACCTTATACCAATCTATATTTAAGATACTGAAGGAATAAATAAAAGGGACTCCACGTGGTACGAAGAGAATTTCTTTCATTACAATGACTATATATACTAGCTGTTGTTTTCTTATATTGATTCCAATCTTACAGGAAAGCTTAACTGAAAAACCAAACAACAAAAAGCTAAATTCTGCCACTTTGCCCCAATGTGGCCATTCTGTATTAAAGGGTTGCAGGAAGTTCAAGAAGAAAAAGGAACATGCTAAACATATTGTAACGTGATGATGGACTACAACTATCTCCGTTTACTACCTTCTTCAAGTTAATTGTTTTCAGAAAGTTTCAGAGATAGTATGAAAAGCTTCTAAGATATTATTGAAAGAAAGCTTAGTCGAAAAAGCGCTCGGATTGGTTTCTTCAATGAAAAAAGGTCAAGGTCCATTCCTAATCCTTGTACACAATATTTCCATAACTTTAAATAAAATTTCTTTGCTGCCCTGAAAGAAGTTGGAAAATTTTATGTAACTTCGAAGAGTATGAAGACATTGTACAAGAAAGCTGAAATTGCTGTTAATGCTCTACCTCCAACGCAAGTAGCGTGGAACTTTTTTTTCTGCTCTTCGCATTAAAAAATCAGACCAAAGAGGAAAATGAAGGAGAACCTGGCAGATGCTATTCTATTTTTAAAAACTAATCATTCAATGAGTAGATGATATTAGATGTAAGTTCATGTAACTAAGTAATGTGGTAGTTTGAATAGTAATTATAATATATATTAATATATATATATAATATATATATATATATATATATATATATATATATATAATATATATATATAATATTATTGTATATATATATATATATATATATATCCGTTTAGACCCTTGTCATCCAAAATTATTTAAGTTTATCAAAAATTTTTTTTGTTGATAGGCCTTAAGTCCTCATCCTTTAATTATTAATTTTTTTAATAATAATAAAAATTAATAGGAATCAAAGAAATATAAGAGTGATATGTCTTGTATTAATCAGAAATGAGGGAAAACAGTATTTGTAGTTGGTTGAAGATTTCTTAGTTTGACAGTTGGCTTGTTGTTTCCAGGTATATCATATATATATATATATATATAATATATATATAATATATTATTATAATATAATATATATTATATAATTTATAATTTATAATATATATATTATTATAATATTATATATTATATAATATATATTATATTATTATTAAATATTATATAATATATTATTATTTTTTTTTACTTTTCTTTCTTTCTACTCTTTTTTCGGCGAAAGAGCCGCGCAAGCATCTTTCTCCAGCCGTCCCTCTCCTGCACTATTCCTTTTCTCTTCAGCGCTCTCATATTTGGTAGCGGACATCTTTCCAGAGAGTACTCCACCGATTCCGCCCATCTCTTCTTCGGTCTACCCCTTGGTCTTCTGCCGGCTTGGTGTTCATTCCATCTCTTTCGACATTTCTCTCGTCTCTCCTGTTGAAATATTTAAAAGGTTGTCCAATTCCTTTTTTTTTTTTTTTTTTTTCCCCTAAATCTTGTCCCCCCACATCCATCTCACTAGTGTCATCTTTTTCACCACCTATTATCTTCCTCTAATAACTTCATTTCTTATTTTGTCTCTCTTTTACTCTTTCCAATCATAGTTCTTAATATCCTGCATCTCCGCCACTTGTAGTGTACTCTCCTCTCCTTCGTCTGTTGTCGCAGTGTTTTTTTGTTTCCGCCCGTACCGCAGCATTAATGGATGAATATACGCGATCGATAAGTCGCTACATCACGTGTGAGTCAGTATGGTCTGTTAAAAAATCACCTTTTTTTAACCTCCTTTAAAATCAACTTTTTTTTTGGCGGGTAGCGTAACTCTTATCGACTTCCTCCCCCTTCTGTTTAAAACTACTCTCCGAGATTAATTGCAGGGGTATTTACCGCCTTCACCATCCTCCTCCCTCTCACCATCATTTCTCATCCCCTCCTTATTTCTTCGGTTACTGTGTAATATCTCTGTCCTCTGTAGGTTTCATTCTTCATCCCTGCTTTCCTCCAACTCGTTCCGCAAACAACTCCACCAC
Source organism: Trachelipus rathkii (assembly GCA_015478945.1). Classification (NCBI taxonomy): domain Eukaryota; kingdom Metazoa; phylum Arthropoda; class Malacostraca; order Isopoda; family Trachelipodidae; genus Trachelipus; species Trachelipus rathkii. Next base: position 4,881 of record JABUQX010122862.1, on the reverse strand, counting down.
TTCTCTGGGAATGCGCCTCCTTTCTCTCTCTCGCTCACAACATTGCGCAGATCGTCCCGCAAATGCCAATAATGTCCCCATTGCCAAATGTCTCCCAAGTCATAGGGAAACATGATACAAAGTCCTATAAAATATTTACCAGGACAGTTTTTTCTAGGGGACACAATAAGAAAATGAGAAATGACGTTGTAAACATGATTCATTCATGTAATAGTGGTTTAAAATTTTTTGAATGGCTTCCCGCAGGAGTTTGTTGAGTGTGACTCACTTGAAACATTAAAGAAAGGATTGGATAGGTATATGGGATATTGTTGTTTTGTGTCATCATATTTAGTATGTAATTCTGGACTGTATGCCAAAGTTGATGGGAGTTTTTTAGTTAGTTATTAAAGTACACCGCTTGTTGTAGCTACCAGTATCACAATAATACTTATTAATAAGCTGTATGTTAGCATGTAAAGATTTTACTTTTGGTAGTAGTTGGCTTATATATTATATTGACCTTTGTTGTAGGAAATGTGACAGGCCTTAGGGATGTGGTGTAGGTTGTTGTTGGTCGCGATTGGGCATTGTATTTATAAATATTTAAGTGTGACTGGAACAGTCTCGAAGGTCCATGTTGCCTTAACTGGTTCTTTTGTTTCCTTATCTCTTCTGAGGAACACTATGAACTTTTGATATAAATGATTTAAACTTTTCGATTGGACACGATATGATGCGTGTTAAAAGCAATTGAAGAAAATGTTTTAAAGGTGTTTAAGCTGTCTGATTAATTATCCAGCGGGCGTTTAGATGTTGCATCACTGTTCACATCATGTGAAGACACTCATTTAAAAAACTCTGTATGGACGCGAATGCACACTATATGCTAGTTTTAGATTGCCAAGGCGGCTCCGACTACTATTTAAAAGTGGACAGATCAAGCAAAGAAACAGAGATTTTTCCCAGACACAAAAATGGACAAAGCTCTCAGAATGGGCGACCACAAGTAGAGTGGAAAATTTTTGATGGATTGTACGTACCTAATGAAATCCTTTAAAAGCTTGGCTTGAACAGCTTTAAAAGGAAGCTTCAATGGATTCAAGATTTTAACCTTTATAAAAAAACCTAGATACTTTTCAAGTCTTTAAGCAAAAACAAATTTGCTATAAGTTTATTATTTAATTTATGTCTTTAACTTTATTCTCAAAAACACTCTTTCAATTAATGTGATTACATTGCACTCCATAAATATTGACAGCAAACTGCCTCTTATATTCATATTGGAATTTTTTGTGATGTTTGTTTTAGAAGGGTTTTCAAGCAAACATCAACGAAACATTAAAACTTTTCAAACATTTTGGAAGTTGAAACGGAACTTCTGCTTTCTGATAAATGAAAAAAAAAATTATAATTCATCTTGTGAGAATCAATTAAAAATGAAAGATTATAGGGCGGCAACTTACAATTTTATATTCTTTGATGGATTTTTCAAAACCAGTTTTAGGAGGAGCAAGTTCGCGATTATCAAAAGATCCATACTTACTAATCTTTATAAAGTTTACTTATTTTCCATCGACATCTATCCAAAAATTTTCTACTAAATTTTGAAAAATAAATTTGAGTATGTTTGCAGTTTCATTATTAGATTGTTAAGGGATTTTAGTGCATGTTACCTCACTCAAAATGTGAAATCCAAGAATCAATATTTCACTACATACTGGAAAAGGCTCAAAAGCAGAATTTTTCAAAAATTCTACTTTAGTTAGAAAAGTCTAGCAGACAACTGGGCTTTTAAATGAGTGTGTTCATCATAGCTTTCTACAATATAAAACGAAAGGAAGTTATTCGCAATCTTTGCTGTTAAGAGATTCAAAATTAAGAAATTTTTTATATATGAATAAAATTATCTTTTTTTTTTTTTTGATTTTTCAAATTATTATTAATGTTCCATTATTTTTTATCCTTTTATTGAAGGTAATACTAGCATACTATCATATATATATATATTATATTATATATATAATATATATATATATCTTATATACGTATATATATAGTATATAATATATATATATATATATATATAATGATAATATATACATATATATTATAATATATATATACTATGATAGTATATATATACTATATATATATATATATATAGTATATATATTTATATACTATATAATATATTTATATATATATATAATATATATTACTATATACTACTAGAGTATATATATAATATATAGATATAATATATATACTATATAGTATATAATATATATCTTATTATATATATTTGTATATTATATGATATATATATATATATATATATGATTGATATATATATAATAGTATATATATAATATATTATAATATATTTTATATATAGTATATATATATATATAGCTAATATATATAATATATAAATTATATGATATATATATAGTATATATATAATATATGTATATATAATATATTATATATATATATATATAATATAATATATATATATAAATATATATTCTTAAGTCTAGCAACACCGAAATTTTTTTTTTTTTTTGCTACTGCTATATATTATATATATATAATTTATGATTTAATATATATTATATATAGATATATATATATTATCGATATATAGATATATATTTACTATATATATATATATATATATATATATATATATATATATATATAATTATATATATATATATATTTATAGTATTATATCATCACCAGTTAGTAGGAAGTGGATATTGAAACGAATAATGACATGGAGAGTACGTCTAACACCACATCCCGCAGAATCCTAGGGATTTTTGACCTTGACCTTTTTTTGACTTTATTGAGCCAAAATTTTATACCTAGCACCGCTTGACCTCTTTGTTTCTTGGCCTTGAACCTTTTTCGACCACCCCTTTGATCTTCCATTGGGTTCATTTTAGGCCCACGGTATTTTTTTGGCACCCTAATTTTTCTGGCACCCCCCTAATTTTTGGCAAACCCTAATTTTTTGCACCCCTTCGATAGCAAGCCCTTTCGAAGAAGGGTTGCGCAGACGGAGGCGAAGTCTCCGTCGTATGAAAGCGTATTGCCCCCTATGTTTTACCACCCCTACATTTTTTCGGGCCCCATGGGAGTCCAATTTGACCACCGGTGATTTTTGATTCTTCTTTAGGGGCTTTAAGCCCTTTTTGTTGATGTTTAACCGTTGTCTGTTCGATCCGCAGCACCGCGCAGGTGGCGAACCGCCCGCCAGCCCGCCGCGTTTTCCCGCGCCGCGTTTTCCATCCCACCTGATCCGTTGGTTCACATCCGCCCGCCTTGTGTCCCATCCCTCCTTGCTGTCCCGTCCGCCAGTCCCGGTCCCAGCACCCAGCTACCCACACACACAACACACACACACACGACACACACACAGTGCGCCCACTGGTCATGCCCACGATTTTCACCGTCCCTTTTTATCTGTCCTTGCTACCTCAAGCCTTATCGTCTTCACCGTTTCGCGTTCTATCCGTTCATAAATCAAAATATATAGCCACCGAAAGGATACGAATACCCACCACTCGGGCAAATTTATGACCTTTAGTCCACAGATCTAAATGTGAGATCTGGTAATGAGATATTTTGAAATCAGGTCAATTTAAGCGTGCCGTGGAAGGCTGTCCTAATAATAATAATTAATAATAATAATAATAATTAATAATAATAATAATAATAATAATAATATAATCTATAATAATTTAATATAATAATTAATAATAATAAATTAATAATAATAATTTAATATAGATAAATAATACATAAATAATAATAATGAATAATAATAATAATAATAATAATAATAATAATAATTAAATAATTAATTAATAATAATTTATATATTATATATATAAATATTATATATATATATATAATATATATATATATATTATAATATATAATATATAAATAATATATATATTATATATATATATAATATACTAATATATATTTATATATATACATTATATATATATTATATATATATATATATATATATCAGTATATTATATATATACTATATAGTAATATATTTATATAATATACTCGTACTATCATAGTAATAATATATACGTACTATATATAACTATATTATATTATATTATATTATATATATATATAAGGGAAACGAAAGAAAGAGAGAGAGATTGAGAGAAGGAGAGATCGATGGGAGAGAAGAGGAGGGACCGGACGCCGAATGCCAGAGAGATGAGATGAGAGAGAGAAGAGAGTGAGGAGATTTGAGAGAATGAGAAGAGAGAGAAGAGAAGAGAGAGATGATGAGACTGACGAGAGAAGAGACGGATGAGAGGAGTTTGCCGCCACATTCGACACAGTATAGCTAAGAACCCTATGTGAGACACCGAATAGAAATGACCGGTTGTAACCCTATTGTACATCATTCCTTTACTTTGAATTTTAATTAGTATTTTGACCATGTATAAAGTCTTTCGACTATTATGGCATCCTATACGGTGCACCACATAGCGCTCTTTTTATTATATCATTTTACTCTTTATTATCGTCCACTCTGATGTTATAACGTTCTCTCGTCGTCGAGAATCACAAGTGAAACGTTGCACGAATTTCGAACGTATTAAACCACGTGCGAAGCAATTGCTAATCATTGTTGGACACGTGGCTTTTGTTTATCTACTCCTCCTGACGATAGCTCATTGCCCGCACGTCTACAAATAAGTAATAACTCTATATATATTAAGATTTACTGATATACGTACTATGATCAGATATCATAATAACTATAACGGTAATATTTATATAAGTCACGTAACCTATATAGTTCACTCTGACAGCGTCCTTAAATTATATATATCTCGATCATCTCTTTTT
>JABUQX010122861.1:5000-17500 GCA_015478945.1 Trachelipus rathkii | reverse complement strand
CATTAATTAACACTTTTTTTTTACATTTCTCTCCATCTGTATAAATCTACCAGATCTGCAGCCAAAGATTCTCGGCTAGAACACAGATGTTTGAGATAGATTTATTTTGCTTTTTTATTTTACTTCTACACCTGCACTAATAATCGCAGCATCCTGGTGCAACACCCTCATTAAGAGCATTGTATTTTGAGACAGAGCTAGGGGCTTTAACCCATCTTCAACACATAGATATATATATATATGGTTATAGATGCATATATATATATATATATATATATAGATGAGAGTATATGCAGTATATAATATATAGAGATATATATATATAGCACACACATATATATATATATAGAGAGAGAGAGAGAGAGAGAGAGCACGAGTAGAAAAAAGTTGCTGGAGTCGCCACAGATATATATATATATATATATATATATATAGTACTAATCATATATATATATATATATATAGATATATATACATATATATATATATATATATATATATATATATATATATATATATATATATATATATATAACGTTGGTAACACTTGCAAAGTCAAAATAATCAAGGTCATTTGCTCACAAACTACAAACCCCTGCCAAACGTAAAATAATTATTTGTTTATCAAACTGATTAATTATTTATATTTTTATCAAACTGATTAATTATTTATTAAATTATCTTACCACTACTTACTGGTTGTGTGTAGATAGATATATTTTCGCGTGTCTACACACCAAAAAATTAAATATATATTAGAAATTCACGGCATTAGGTACACAGAAATATTTGAAATGCTGACACAACCACAACGTGAGCGCCAGCACAGTTGTTGTACATAAATGTATAGTATATCTATCCGATTCTTTTAGCTTATTGCCTCTATCTTATAATTGGTGTGACTCTATATTTTAAAATCAGTTATGTACTCTACTTGACTTTAAATTTTGTACGATTATTAATAGTATCGCTCGCTGTTGATAATTCGTTAATGCACAATACACAAGTAGTCAAGTACATTTTATTTTATAACCAGTTTTATAACCTTTATTTTATAACCAGTTAAAAATAAACAACTTAAATTTGCTTCAAACAAATGTCAAAATAAAAAAAATGTACGTCTTTTATAATAAAAATTCAATTAAGTTTTTCCAAATTTTTGTGTGAAAAGTTTATACAAAATTGTTTTGGGAGTCGGTGGAGCCGTTTTTTTACTCTCGACTCCCGACCTGACTCCCAACTTTTGGGAATGACTCCGACCTCGACTCTTACCCCTGAAATGCTCGACTCTGACTCCCTGACCTGGGTTCCCTCACTGAAGTATATGTCTATGGCGTAGTGTTGACATTCATTTTAAGGATTACATATTACATATTATTATTATTATTATTATTATTATTATTGGTTATTATATATTATTATTATATTATTATTATTATTATTATATATATATATATATATTATTATTATTATTATTATTATTATTATATATATTTTTAATTATATTATTAATGAAATTTATATAATGATGCTTATAAATATAATTATTATTATTATTATTATTATTATTATTATTATTATTATTATTATTATTATTATATTATTATTATTATTATTATTATTATTATTATTATTATTATTATTATTATTATTATTATTAGTTATTTATATGATTATTATTATATTATTATTATATATTATTATTATTATTATTATTATTATTATTATTATTATATTATTATTATTATTATTATTACATATTATTATTATTATTATATTATTACATATAATATATAGTATATATATATATATATATATATATATATATATATATATATATATATATATATATATATATATATAGTATATATATAGTATATATATATATATATATATATTTATGTTGGGTGGTAAGCAACTGGAAAAAGTGTCGTCAGTTTAAATATTTAGGATACATTTTGGATGAGAATGGATCGGATGGTGCAGAGTGTAGTAGGAAAGTTGTGAATGGTAGGAAGGTGGCTGGTGCAATTAAATCCATGGTGGATGTACAGGGACTATGTCTTGAGTGCACTAGGGTCTTAAATGAGGGTATGTTGTTACCTGTGTTAATGTATAGCAGTGAAACTACGTTCTGGAATAATTGGAATGGATCTAAAGTACAATGTGTTCAGATGGACAATCTTAGGGGCGTGCTAGGTGTGAGAAGAATTGATAAAATGAGGAAAGAACGTATTAGGTACTTGTGTGGTGTGAAGAAAGGAGCAAATGAGAGTTTAGGTTAAAGTATATTGAGATGGTTGGTCATGTGGAAAGGATGGATGATAGTCGGTTGGTTAAGTGGATATATAGTGGTGAGTGTGCTGGAAATCAACCGGCTGGGAGACCGAAGAAAAAGTGGATTGAGTCAGTAAAGGAATGCCTGGAGGAGAGGAATGTAAGTTTGGCAGAGACGTGAAGATAGGTGCATAATAGGTGTGAATGGCGAGGTTTTGTGAGGGGGTATGGTTGGGATCAACCTGGGTAAGGAATGAACCCTACATAGATAAGATGCCATAGTGAAGGTCTGTCGCAGTCCCATGAAGCCCAATGGTGAATTTTCTGACTGCGACAAGTTCTAACTTAAGGGTATAAAGGGGGCGTTAAGGTCGGCTTTCTTTTCGACTTGCGTCATATTCTTCTACTATTTTTCTGTTTCCGGTGCATGTGACGCACCTTACCCCCAGTCTTGGGAAAGAAGGTGAGTGAAAATATATATATATATATATATATATATATATATATATATATATATATATATATATATATATATATATATATATATATATATATATATATATATATATATATATATATATATATATATATATATATATATTGTGATATATATATATATATATATATATATATATATATATATATATATATATATATATATATATATATATATATATATATATATATATATATATATATATATATATATATATATATATATATATGCTCCTATATCAGAATGTATAAAAATATTTTTAAAATTTCAACAGTGATATTTATTATTGTATTTTTAAATGTTATGATGTGATCATATTATTAAGACTTAAAAACTGTCTTATTTTTATAATTTTTATTATTTTTTTTTTTTAGATTCTTTTACAAAATATAATGTTACCTTGGGATGCTTTTTTGAGGAAATCTGTTTCTACAATGAACCATTGCTTCGTCAGCAAAGAACTGAGTAATGTACGCATTATTATTATTATTATGATATTATTATTATATATATATATATTATTACATATATTATTATTATTATTATTATTATATTATTATTATTATTATTATTATTACATATTATATATATATATATTATATATATTATATAATATATATATATTATTATATATTATTATTATTATATATATATTATTATTATATATTATTATTATTATATTATATATATTATTATTATTATTATTATATACATATTATTATTATATATATATATATTATTACATATATATATATATTTATATATATATTATTATTATATATATTATTATTATTATTATTAATATTATTATTATTATTATTATTATTATTTTTATTATTCTTATATATTATATATATATTATTAATATAGTTATATATATATATATATATATATATGGAAAGTTGTGAATGGCAGGAAGGTGGCTGGTGCAATTAAATCGTTGGTGAATGTAAAGGGACTAAGTCTTGAGTGTGCTAGGGTCTTACATGAGGGTATGTTGTTACCTGTGTTATTGTATAGTAGTGAGACTGTCTGGAATAAGAAGTATAGATCTAAGTTCATTGTGTTCAGATGGACAATCCTAGGGGTGTGCTGTGTGAGAAGAATTGATAAAATGAGGAATGAACGTATTAGAGAGTTGTGTGGTGTGAAGAAAGGGGTAAATGAGAGAATAAATGAAAGTATGTTGAGATGGTTTGGTCATGGGGAAAGGATGGATGATAGTCGGTTGGTTAAGCGGATGTATTGTGGCGAGTGTGTTGGGAACCGACCGGCTGGGAGACCGAAGAAAAAGTGGATTGAGTCAGTAAACGAATGTTTGAAGGAGAGAAATGTGAGTTTGGTAGAGGCGAGAAGAAAAGTGTATAACAGGAGTGAATGGCGGGGGATTGTGAGGGGGTATGGTTGTGGCCCACCTGGGCCAAGGGATGAATCCTTACATTGACGATCTACCATAGTGAGGGTCCATCGCGGTCCCATGAAGCTCTAGGGTGGATTTTCTGTCTGCGACGAGTTCTCACTAATTAATGGTACAGAGGGGGTGGTAAGGCTGGGCTTTCTTTTCGACTTTTGTCATATTCTTTTACTGCTTTTCATTTCCGATGCATGCTACGCACCTTACTCCCAATCTTGGGAAACAATAAGGAAGATGAAGAAAAAGAAGAAGATATATATATATATATATATATATATATATTATTATATAATATATTATATAGATATATATTATATATATATATATATATATATATATATATATATATATATATATATATATATATATATATATATATATATATATATATATATATATATATATATATATATAAACTTCCTTTTAATGTGCTTTATCCCCTTCTCAGAGGGTAACACGGGGGACTACAGGAAATCGAACTTTAAGGCTGGCTATCCCAAGCCTGTCACCACCAACGTGTTCGCAGCCGAGTTTTAATTCTTGCCCCCAGGAAGATAAAACTCAGACTGCTACGCGGATGATTGAACCAGCGTCCTCTCGTATGAGAGTCGTCGAGTCAACCTCCTACGCCACGAGTGTATTTACTTTTTTACTTTATCACCCCTGGCCACCCTGACTTCAGAGCCACTATACCGCATCCAGATACCCCGCCATCGCAACCGGCCTCGTCCACAGATCATCCGGGGTTGAAATGTTCGAGATTGCTCTGGGTAGAGAGTTAGATTGACAGGCGAGTAGGAAGTGGGATATGTTTTCCGTGATTCGGTTTTAGTTTGGATGGACAGATATTTGTGGTTTTTTGGTTGATGTTGAATCTGTGTTTGTAATATTGTAGGTTTGGATAGTGGCCGCATCTTAATTTGGCCAAGGATGACTGACTAGTTCTTGGAAGGGAAGGGAGTTGAAATCTGATGCTATTTCTTGTGGATGTTTGTTTAGTATGTTTGGTGGTCTGCGTCTTAGGTAGTTTTCTGTTAGTGTTGTGTGTATCTGTTTGGTGTATGATTTGTTGTTTAATGGAGGTGGGATGTTGTTCAGGATTTGTTTGTAAAGTTGAGCTGGAGAAGTAGGAGGTTGTTTAAGTCTGTGGTGGAATTGATTTGAGAGAGCATTGTGGCATGGATGTTGGGGTGTTTGAGTTTTGACAAAGAATAACAAAGATAGCAAAAGGTAACATTATTATTTTGGCAAAGGTAACAAAAGCAAGGTTTGAAGGGAATGTTATTATTTTTCTTTGCTTTCTACACAGAATCAATTCGGAAATAATGCTTTCAAAGCAAAGACAAAAAAATTTCTTTTTTTGTTACATAGTGAATAATAATAATAATAATAATAATAATAATAATAATAATAATAATAATAATAATAATAATAATAATAATAATAACATAAAAGGTTTAAATTCTATATGTACAAAATAACTGCTAATTTTTAAAAAAAAGTAAATGTAAACAGTTTTTTTTTAACATTTGTTTTTTAAATAACATTTTTTATCTACCCTGATGTCAACCGTGTTTCATAAATTTACAATTAACTTTAAATATTTTCTGAAATAAAAAAATTCAAACTATAAAATGTTATAGACCAAATATTTCCGGATAAAAGAAGCTGTTCTCCAATCTCCATATTCCTTCCTTTCACTTTATCTCTTAACAAATACAAATCACCTTTATACAATTTCCCACTTTCATTAGTCATCAATTCTTTCTCTGAATTGTAATTAAAAATTGTATATTATATAAATTTTATGTAGTTCAAAATATAATTCATAATTGTTCATCTTGCTCATCACTCATATTTTCAAAATATTGTAAACGCTACGTAACCATTAATTCACTCCTATTTAAATTTTGAAGATTTGAAAAAATTCGCCAAGGAATCATACCACGTAAAATTTCAGTGGAAATGGAAAGCATAAAATTTAAAGCAGAAAAAATTGTAAAGGATATTCTTGAGCAGGAAAGGCATAATCGTCTGGCCACAGATTCCCCAGATTCAGAAATTGATCAGATTGAATTGTTTCATCTTATGAAGTTAAATAAACAGTTGGATATTTTGAAAACAAGATATAATGCTTTGGAAGATCCTATGCTCAGGTATTGTTCATATTTTCTGCACAGATTAGTGTGATGTAGCTCTTAGGAATTGTTTTATAAAAACGAAAGGATTCAATTAATTTTAGTAGGAAATTTTATAATTTCAGGAAAATGTTAACAATTTTAAGAATTATATTAAAATTGATTTTAAATCATTTTTTGAATAAATGAATGTTCCTTCCTCCTACATAAACAGTTGTTGCTGCATAGTAATTTCCATAAATATTTTCTTAGAACGAAAGTAAAAAGTTTACCATAGCTTTGTACCACAGGTCACTCATCAAAATATTGTATATTTATATTTACTGAAAATGTTTTTAAAAATTTTGTACATTTTTATAATTTTTTTTTTTTAAGAAACAAGTTATTGTTCATTCTGTAAAAAAAAAATTGTTTAACATTTCTGAAATGTTTTTTTTACAGAGAACTTTCAGTTCATGAGGAACATTTGGAAAGAAGTTATATATTATCATCATCATTTTGTGAGGAACCATCCAATATTTTTGTAGTCGCTTCTTCAGTGCCTTTGGATAAGTTTACGCAGAGCATAGTGAAACTTCCAGAACTCTTAAAAGGGTTCTCCCAAGTACTGTATATTTTTTGACCTTTTGAATAAGTTCATTTCACTAATTAGTGCTTAGATTGAACATCCATTTTAATTATTAGTTTCAGTTTCATTTACTGTTTGTCTAGTTTCTATTTTATTTAGTTTTATATGTGCTATATATGTTTGAAGATTCACAATGAAAAGAATATAGATAATCATGGCTTATAACCTCTTTTAAAAATTGCCACTATATACTTTTTTGAGTTAAATTGTAAGCAAAAGTTTTATTTCCAATACTACCGAAAATTAGGCTGGCCATCAATTCCCTTTTCTTTTACAATTCCCTTTTCATTTACAATTCCCTTTTCTTTTGCAATTCTTTTTTTTTTTACAATTACCTTTTTTCTACAATTCCCTTTTCTTTTACGTAAAAATTCCCTTTTTCTTTTACTAAATACAACTTGCATAATCTTAGTATCCCCTTAAATCACAAATATGTTGCTAAGTATTTAATTGATGTTTACCTTCAAATTTTGTTTACTTATTACTGACTGAGTAAGGTTTGACTTTTGGTGTTTTCGGAGATGATGATATTGTTGTGTGGAAGATTATGTAGAGTAGATTATTTAGGAATCTATTTTTTTTTTAGGTATTAAAAATATGATGTATGAAAAAGGTTGCTACAAAGCCATACTCATAGCATCTTTAGAATAAAACTATGAGTAACACTACACCTGATAGATTTAGAGGATGAACAATGGACTTCTACAAGAGCTGGTATTGAGTCACTAGAAAGAAAAGAGAGCGGTGGATAAATACTGCTGAAAAAGAGAAGTTAAGCATTCAGAGTTTCTGCCGAAATCTATCAAAAGGTTTTGATTTAGCCAGCGCCACTGCAAAAAGGTTTACGAAATCCCGAAGAGAAGAGCCAGGTACCATGAGTCAAGGAAGAGAAAGAAAATCAGCAGTCGAACATCCCTTATGGAAATTATACTGGCTATCTTGGTTAATATTAAAGAAAACTTATGATGTTTCTCCAAATCTTCTGTTTAGGATAAATTTGAAAAAGAAATAGAAAGAACAGATTGAATGAGTGCGTGCTTTCATCATGAATGAAAAGTTGAAGTCATAATAAATGTGTGTATTTGATTGTTTGTGTGTAGTGCTTTGTTGTTACACATAAACAAATGAGTGAAAGTTATTCTTCATTACTCTACTAAAGGTTTTTTCTATAATTAATAATGCTTTGCTTCTTCTCATATGGTAGACTTTTCTCTTATTTTTAAATTAAATTACATCAAACTTAAAATTAAGTTACTTATATGCAAATTTCAGGTGCTGGAGATAAGACTAAACCAATTCTATTCCATACAAATTACTTTCAATCAATTCCTGAAATAAAAAAAATAAAATACCGTTATTAGTTTTCCATAAAAATAATTAACTAAAGAAAAATAGGCACTTTTTCCAGTCTCGCTTAATTTGAACGGTTTTGCTCTTTTCCTTGAAACGAAAATAATAATAATAATAAAATATATTATTTCTTTGTTTAATTAATCCACAGCTTAGTTTTAATAATTTATTGTTATAGAAATCTGGTTAGGAAATACAAACATGAGGAGTTTTCTTTGTGTCTTGTCAGCCATTTATGAAACCTGATGTTAAGTCTCTTTTAGTTTCATCTTAAACATTATTTTTATTGCACTTAATACTTTTGTTTCTTAATTGAGTTTTATAAATGGAGGTTGACTTTAGTTCTTATGCACTTTATGCATCTTATGAGCAATCATTGCATCAGGCATACTCATTTATAGAGCTTAATAGTGTCAATCTTTTTGAGTTATATTTATATTTTGTGATACAATTTAGATACTTTAAATTTTATTTGCTTTTTTTTATTTCGTTTACTTGAATTGCTTTTCAAGTTTTGTTCTGATATATGAAAATTTTTGATACAGGTTCCTGATTTGTCAAGAGTAAAAACATTGTCTTCACTACAAATGGCTTTGGATGCTGCTCAGGTAGGCGATGTAGTTGCGCTGCTTCCTGGAACTCATATTTTAAAATGTTTGGGATCACTTGGTCGCGGAGGAATGATATTAGGTTTGTAAAAATAAAATATTTTGCATTTGATTTCCATATTATAAGAAACAGAATGATTTCTACTACTAATACATACAGTACAGCGTGGGAACATTTTCAATTTAAAAGGTGAATTGTAATACAAAAGAACCTATTTTACATCATTGCTGAGAGAAATCATGAATCTGAAATGTCACAAATTCATAGCTTTGCAATTGAATCTTACAAAGTAATATTAAAATAAATTATTACGTTTAAAATGCAGTAATTAACCATATGTTACTAACATTAAGTCTTTAATAGACTAAAGGGCAAAGAAACCACAATAACAATAATGTTTTGGATGCAATCGAAAAAGTTTATTAAAGTTTGTCGCTGCAAAATAAGAATAGCGACCGCAGGGTGGAGCTTATGGGGAACTTACCCCCCCCCCCACTGGAATACAAAATGAAAAGAATGACCCGTGTAGTTGATTAAAGAAACTTCCGTAGTTATAATTTGTAGAATATTCGTTTAATTAGGTATTTAAGGAAGAAAAATTAATTAACTTTAAACTTTTATTAAAAAAGTGGCAATGTTTCTTTTATTTTGCTATATATAATTTAATTAAATCATTAATAATTTACTATATCTTATATGGTAAACTCAAAGAAATTGGGTTCACAACCTGCAAAGTTTCTTCAATATTCTTTGTTATTCACAAATTAAAAAAAAATATTTCCTTGTGAAGCTAAGCAACCTGTAAGAACAAAATTAACTTTTAAAGTTTTTTTTTTTTAATTTACTTTGCTAATATTATTTATACACAGCCAATTTTTTTTTATTATAATACCGGTTTATATAATACACGACACTGCCCGCCTTCTTGTAATATCATTTAAATATGCCCCTGACATCTTTTTTTATAATATTCAATACGAAATTTATGATTTTCTTATTGCTTGTGGGGGGCTTTGGGTTTAGCCCCCCTATGGCCATGGGACTTGCATTGATACCATTAGAAGATTTTTTTGTACACACTAGATATATTAATATATATATATATATATATTATATAAAATATATATAATATATATATATAATATATATATAATATATATATATATATATATATATATATATATATATACTATATATTCTTCATCTACCTTTACTCCCCAAAGATAAGGCGTACAGTGCATCGGAAAAGAAAAAGCAGTAGAAGACAATGAAAAAAAGTCGAAAAGAGTGAAGCCCAGCCATTAGACGCCCCCTCGTACATTAATTAGTAAGAACGTCGCAGTCAGAAAATCAACCCTAGAGCGTTCACGGACCGCGGATGGCATCCATCACTATGGTTAAATCGTCAGTGAGGTTCATTCCCCTGGCCCAGTGGCCACCAACGCAAATCCCCTCACAAAACCCCGCCATTTCTCTCCTATCATGCACACCTTCTTCTCGGCTCTGACAAACTCACATTTCCCCCTTCAGACATCCTTTACTGACTCAATCCACTTTTTCTTCGGTCTCCCAGCCGGGTCGATTCCAAAAACACACTCACCACTATACATCCTTACCCAACCGACTGTCATTAATCCTTATCCACATGACCAAACCATTCTAAACTTACTTTCATTTTTTTCTCTCATTTACCCTTTCTCACACCACATAACTCTCTAATACGTTCATTCTCATTTTACAATCATCTTTTCACACCGAACACTCCCTAAGAGTGATCCATCGAACAATGAAATTTAATCTAACCTCTTATTCCAGAAATAGTCTCACTACTATGCATTAACACAGGTAACAACATACGCTCACGGGTAAGACCCTAGCTCACTCAAGACTTAGTCCCTGCACAAATTCCACCAAACTATTTAAAATTTCACCAGCCACTTTCCTTGCCATTCACAACTTTCCTACTAAACTCGGCATCATCACGCATTCCCTTCTCATCCAACATATACCCTAAAGTATTTAACTCAGACACATTGTCCAGCTGGCCACCATTCTAACATACTTCACACCCGAGACTGTTCTCACTCAACAACCATAACTTACTCTTATCTACGTTTTACTTTCAAACCCCTCCTTTTTAGGGATGGGCCGCCCAAATCGTCTCTACCAATCCTCCAAACTCTCTTCAGATTCACCATCGCAAACCAAATCATCCGCATAATAATAGGTAGGCACCCTCCATCACCTCCATTCTCCATCATTCTAACCACCATTTCCTTCCGCCCCCATCTCTAATTCTTTCATAACTCTAATCCATATACAAATTTGAAATAACAAGGACAAACACATCCCGCCCTCACTCCGCGTATTAATATTAAACCAATCACTTTGAACCATTTATTCTTACACCACCGCTCCTCATCGTCATACAGATTTTTGATTCCATTCAGAAGCCTACACCAACACCATATATTGAAAATCCGCCATAGAGCTTCCCTATTATTCATCATACGCCTGTTGCAAATCCATAAAACCTAAATAAACAAATTTATTCTTTTTCTCCCTCATTTCCTCAATTATTATTTCAATATTAAAAATTTAAACTACAATCCTCTACCACTCCTAACGCACCTTTTCCTTCACCAATCAGTAATTCAGTCACTCTGGCGCACTCAATTCGACAAGAATACCAGCATATATCTTCTCGACAATACTCTATGCAGATTCCCCTAATTCCTTACAGTTTCCCCTTATCTCCCTTACCCCTTATTATAAGGGTACTATACTGCTCTCCTCCATCCCTTCGGAACTATACCCTCCATTAAACGCTTTATTACACAACTTCCAAATCCGATCAATCACCATCTCGCCTCCGTTCTTGATCATTTCACCATGTAATTTCATCTACACCTGCAAATTTACCATTCTTCACTTTCTTACTCTACCCATTACCTCCTCCTTGCTAATTGACATCATCCCCAAAATACCGATTCCTCCTTGTACTATCAACCCACACACATTCACTATTCACCTCTTCATTACTGTAATATTATACAGATTCTCGATGTGTTCTTCCACACCCCCCTCACATCCATTCAATCAGTTAAAAAGCACCATCCCTATTCATTATTCTAAATCAGTCTTCCCCTTATTCTCATTCTTAACCTTTCGCTCTTCTATTCAATTCTAAGTCCACATTCATCCTCCTTCCCAAACTGTTCATTACCTCTTCTTTTTTTTTTTTTTCTCCACATAAACTTCTTTTAGATTTCTTTTTTCTTTCTATATAATTCCTAAAAGTCTTTCTTTTGAAACTTCACATTTGCTTTGTAAATTCACCCACCCTTTTTTTTTTTTTACTTACCGCTTGCATCACCTCTTCATTCCACCACTCACTTGTTAACATTCTTACTTCCTACTTTAGAGCATCCACAAATTTCCTTTGCACTGCAAACTGCTTCCTTCATTTGCTTCCCAGATTGTTCAGTTTCAATTTTCTCAAATTCACTGATTTACTTGCGAGCGCTCTTAATACTTAACCTTATTACCTTGTTTACTTATTCTCATTTCTTAATTCTACAAACTTCC
>JABUQX010122860.1:15000-18516 GCA_015478945.1 Trachelipus rathkii | reverse complement strand
ATAGAGATATTTTACTTAGATAATAAAGAATTTACTTTGTTAGATACAATTTTATACTATGAAGATATTAAACTAATTCAAGTTTTTTTCTATTATACTTTATTTTAGGTAATACATATAGCGTGATCAGAAGACATCCACGCATCACGTTAGGTACGTGTTGCAATGTAATGCTAAAGGAGTTGGAATTACTGTTAGGAGAGGTGTGGATGAGTATACTATCTAACTACTATTATAATCTATACTATTATCTCTTATTTCTCTATATATCTCTATCTTATTACTTCTTTTATATTATTCATAATGTACATAATCATATATATATCGTCTATTATATTCTATATTTATATTATATATATATTATAAATTTATTTAATATTTATATATATTATATTTTATATATATATATATACTTCATATATTTATATAATCTATATATATTATAATCTAATATATATATATAATATATATATATTAAATATCTATATATATATATTATATATTATATATATATTAATATATATATATATACTACTATATAAATGTCAAATGCGTGTTTTCCCATGGAAGCAGGGAAGCACGCTTCCTAATGCAAATAAGATAATTTGGGATGGTAAATGATATTTCAGTAAAAATAAATAAAAAGATAGATAAAAAAAATCTTAATTATATGTAAGTTTATACTACCATAAAATCAAATATTGGTAAAAAATTATTCAATTTTGAAGATAAGAAAATAGAGTTACAGCTAAAGTGGGAAGATTCAGATAAGATATGGATGATCTTTTAGAAGGTGTTATGGACCATAAGTAGGAAAATGACGGTGCGTGAATTGGGTACAGTTGGGAACAGATCAATGGAAGATAAGGCTAAAAGATTGGCGGGGTATGAGGGACATTGCAAAGCAAAATTTGAGATGGGAGGAGGGTCCGTGAGATATAGTGGCTGTGAGTGATATGGTGTGGCATGCGAGACGTTCAGTATCACTCGTGCTAGCGCTTTGTCGGTGGAAGTAAGACAACCTCACTCATGCTCGGTTTATATATTTCAAGTTTCTCTCACCCGCTGATCATTCGTCCAGAACTCTTGCCAACAATGAAGCTCTTGTCGAGAGTTGGAGTTGAATAATTATTCAAACAGAGGCGTGGCCGTCCTCTCTGAGCGTGGTGGGTCCTGACATTGACTCTATATGTATATATATATTATCATATATATATTTATATATATATATATATATATTATATATATATTTATATATATATATATACTATATATATTCTTATATATCTATATAATAATACTATAACTATAATACTTGGGGGGGATTTCAATTAATATAAAGTGATCTATACTTAACAAAACTTAAAGCATAAAGAGCAAGAAATTATACGCATCATAATTGTTATACTGACGCGAAAAATACTTATATGGATAAGTGCGTTATACGATGTATCATATGGTGCAGCATCTTAACCTGAAGTAGGCCAGAATGGTTTAATACAATGCAAAACAGCTAATTGAAATTAGCACTTCAGCAGAAGTCTACGATAATATTTATAATAATAAAATATACTAATAATAATAATATAATAATAATAACTAAGTGTGCTTATATCATTTTTTGTTTTTATTATTTGTTTACTTTATTATTATTATTATTAATTATTATTATTTATTATTTTATTATTATAATTATTATTATTAATTATTATTATTATTATTATTTCATTATTAATAATTATTATTATTATTATTATTATTATTAATTAATTATTATTAATTATTATTATTTTATTATTATTCATTATTATTATTATTAAACTAAAGATGGTTAGTACATATAGTTGACAACCTTCCTCTTTTTTCCAACAATAACAATAACAACAAGTAGTTTTAACAATAACGTATGCAACAATGACTACCAATATTGACGACTATGACAACAACAACAACAACAACAACAACACAAAACAACAACAAACAGTATAGAAAGCAACAACAACAACAACAACACAACAACAACAAAACAAAACACAACAAAGATTTAATATTTAGCAACAACAACAATAATTGGCAACATCATAACAGAAGAACCTAGCAACAACAAGCTAAGCAGAACCATCAACATCAAAAATAACACACACAATTGGAACAACAAACACAACAACAACACAAGCAACAACACACACAAGCAGAGAACGACAAATCTCAGCACAACACGTGTTGGCAAGAAAAAAAAGGTTTTCTGAATAATTTTGAAGCCGAATTGATTCAAGAATTAAATCACATTAGGTTCGAAAAACAAACAAAAAATTCTGATTTGACAAGAAGGAAATAGATCTGTATGTAGATGTGTCGAACGGAGGACATATGTAAATTGCTTCACTTTTCTTATTAATATTATCATAATAATATTTATCATATATATAATACTATATAATATATATATAATATACACAACATATTATATATATATATCTATATATATTATATATATATATATCATATATATATAATATTATATATATATATAATATACTATACTATACGCTGCAATATGGACCGTAAACCAACATATGCACGTGTAAACATAATATTGATGTGTTTGTCTTAAACTTAGATTTCAGTCATGGGTGTAAGGAGGCAAGGTAGTATCCCTATTTTAAGCCCTGAGAGGAAGAGAGGAGAAGAGAGAGGGAGAGAGAGAGAGAGAGAGAGAGAGAGAGAGAGAGAGAGAGAGAGAGAGAGAGAGAGAGCAGGTGAGAGAGAGAGAGAGAGAGAGAGAGAGAGAGAGAGAGAGAGAGAGAGAGAGAGAGAGAAGAGGAGAGAGAGGAGAGAAGAGAGAGAGAGAGAGAGAGAGAGAGAGAGAGAGAGAGAGAGAGAGGAGAGAGCAGGCAAATTTAAATTGTTGAAGGAGTAAGCTCTGAGACACGATACTGTGAAGACTGGTATGTGGGTTATTGCCCTAACAAGTCTATTATTTAAAATCAATAATGTTAAAGAGGAATTATAATAATATAACCTGAAGTGATTAAACATTTAATTATTAACTAATACTTCTCTCATTGAATAAAATATAATAAAGAAGGGGTTTGGGTTTGTTATAAGAAAAAAACGCGTTAAAGACTTTGCTTTTCATAAAAACCCGGTTTAAATGTAACATTAATAGTTTTAATATTAATGTTGGTGTAATTAAAATTCTTTTCATAAGTCAATTGCAAATTGTTAATAATAACAACCTTCTCCATTGCGCATAATAAACTTAAAACGGGAAAACCCCTTTAATTTCTAATTACCTCTGTTGTTAGCTCAACTTTCATATAATATATATATTATATACTATTATATATATTATAGCTATATATATATATATTAAATATTATATATATAATATTATAATATATATATATGATATATATATATTATATATATATTATAATATATATATTATATTAAAGAGGGATTTAATGTCCAATTCTCGCACTTATTATTTAATTGCACCGTTTTTCGACAATA
>JABUQX010122860.1:0-2500 GCA_015478945.1 Trachelipus rathkii | reverse complement strand
GTTAATAATTTAATATCGCGAAATTGATATCCAAACTACTTAAAGAAAAATATTAGATCAATTACTTAAAAAACCAAGTTAGTTTTCTAATAAATTAAATTGTCGCCCAGATCGATTCAGATCGATAAAAGCTTAAGATGATTAAAAACAAAAGCGGTAAAACATTTTAAAGTTAATGGTAGTTAAAACAAAGCAGTTACTGACTTAATTGTAAACTCGTAGCGGTGAATGTTAAGAATATTTTTTTTTTCTAAAAATTAAAAAAAACTAAATTAAAACTAACTTAAAAAATGAAGCTAAAAACTTCTTCTTAAAAGTGCTAGAAAACTGTAAAACTAAACGAAGCTGTGCAAAAATTAATGAAGCTAGCTTATTTTCTTATTATTTTTTTTTTTTTTTATATAAAAAAAAGTATTACTTTTTTTTTTTATTATTTTTTATCCTATTTTTTATTTTTTAAAAATTGGTTGTTCCCCCCTCTGAGTGAAACACATTTATGTTGTAAAAAAAAATAAAAAAAAATAAGCGCGATTATATCTATGAAACTAATGCGGACTAATCTTAGTAATATAAACAAAACTTATGCTTTAAGTTCAAAACTAAATGCTTTTCGTTTTTTCCTTCGAAGTTACAAAAGAAATTAAACGTTTGGCAAAAGTTTTCTCAATGGTAAAAACTAGGTTATTTTAAAATTAAATTTGATATTTTAAAATATCAGGAGAGCAAAAAAACGTGTTTCCAAATCTGGAAAGATTCTTATATTTATATAAAACGTGTTCATCGGAACATCTTTGAAAGCTACTCTAAAAAATAGATACTTTCACTAATCTAAAAGAGCAAAAAAAAATCAAAAAATGTTATCATCAAAAATCTGTTCTATTGGACTTTTAAATTCAAACGCTTGTAGGGAAGCTCGAATCATCGACGTGACCACGTTAGACTGATAAACCTTCTCTTAAACGTTATACTTCGTTTCATCCCAATCGGATGTTCGAATCACACCATCCCAGTTTAGGAGAGACGTGCTCAATCGTTTGATCTCCTTTTTACGAAGTTTATGATAATAAACGTTATTTAAAACCTTTGTGTTTTTTAAATTGTATATTAAAAAATTAAAAAAAAGACGGGGCCTCAACTGATTTAAAAACATAGTAAACAACCGTTATCGTACATCTGGTACCCTTTCGGCAACGTAAACAAAATATGGCTTGTTTCTTTTTTAGGATACTTTGGAAAAACACAGGGGAAAACATCATCCCAAAAACTGGTAACTTCCTTTAAAAGGACCTAACTTTCAAGCGCTATTACGCAACATCAGACATGATGAGATGAAATAACTTAAGTCTTTTCCGTTTGAAGACTCGGTTCGGTTACTACCTTAGAACGCTGTTATGTAACATCAAACATAATAAGATGTATTACGCAAGTCTTTTTACGAAGGATTGCATTCAACAGAGCTATGATTTACTTTTAGTTATCGGTTCCCTTTTCAATTCAATAATAAAAATAAAAAAAAAACGATAGATGCCGCTCGAAACGGGCTTCCTGTTTCTTCCGACAGTTCGGAGCAAAATTTAAACCTTTATCTAAAAACTGACTGAAAATCATATCAAACATGGGTATACGCATCCTGAACATCCAGAGACCCGCTTGATTGTTTCAAAATTTTTAAGGGGAAAACTTCCCTTAAAAGGACTTGATCATCAGAGCGTCGTTAGGTAACATCTGTCTAAAAGGATGAACTAACTCAAGTCTCTTTTACGGAGGATTACGCTTACCCTCCTATGATTTTAAATATATATTCATATTATATATATATATATATATATATATATATATATATAATATATATATATATATATATAATATATAATATATATTAATAGTATATATATATATAATATAAGATATATATATAAAAACCCGAAAATGATCCAAGGACCAATTCTGGCGGCTGAAATTGGTTCAAAAATTGCTTTAAAAAAAAAAATGCTTACAGAAATTTGTGGCTTTTCACTTAAACTGTTAGTCGTTCTGGGCCGAGCTTCTTGCTTACAAGCACGGTTATCCAGATATGTGTTCGCGCACACATACTTACATACAGTATAGATATACTAATATAATATATATATAATATTAATATATATATATATATATATATATATATATATATATATAATATATTATATATAATATATATATTATATATATATATATATATATATATATATATATATATATATATTCTTAATGAAATCGAACTCTGGGGTCGGCAAAATTGCCTACATAGTTCGATTCTTCTTCGTCTTCTCTTCTCTTCCTCCTCGCCTAGGATCTGTATATCCAGCGGTTGTTCTCGGGCTATATAAACTCTCGTAGTTCTTTTTCGCGTGAAGATCCGGTGAGGTCGTATACCTCTTTATTATGGAGGAAGTCCTTTGGACTTTCTGCCCCTTCTTTTTGCTTTCAGATTCCTTTCGAAATCTTCACGCACTGTAAT
>JABUQX010122859.1:25000-35792 GCA_015478945.1 Trachelipus rathkii | reverse complement strand
TATATATATATATTATATATACCCACCCCTATATAAATAACTATAACCCTGATACTAGATATGATATATGATAGAGACAATTAGATTAGTATCTATATTAATTTAAGTATATATATATTATACTCTAATAAATTATATCATATTACTAGTTCATAGTTATCTCAATTCATTAAAATAGATTTTCATCTGTTCTCAATATTATTTTTACAAGAACATTTACAATTCAGTTCTTTTGTATTTACTATTATCTGATAAGAAGATCACGTTTATAATGTGGTTGGTTCCAAACTATATAAAGAATGAAGTACTATGGTGAAGTGTGGTTTTTCACATACTAATTATAGTATTAAAAACGAATAAAACGTGCATCATCTTTGTTGTTATAACTAAAATAATGTATATGGCACCATAATGTTATGTTATAGATCGCATCATTGAAAACAACTCACATGTGCCTAATACTCTTTTATTGTAAAACCCTATTTATACTTAATACCACTTAATGTTTTTGTTTTAAATTGCTAGCATCTAACAAAACTTTTCCTCTCGAAATCTCTTATTCTGCGATGCTGATTGCATCTCATCAAATCACCCGTGGTAACCATCATCTTTTATATCACCATACTTCTGCTATCGATCGATCAACTCTCTCTCTCGTTTCACATATAACAGTGTTCTGGGATCAATCATTCTCATTCTAATATAAAAATTCTATACCTAAATGAGTGAGCACACGCTCACATTGAACTCTATAATGGGTGAGGGCTTGGCCAAAGGAACACAGGGAAAATATTTTTTTCGGTCATTACAATTTTTGGAAAAATTAAATTGATAAGCTTGAGTAAATTTAGTTAAGCCGTAGCAGCCCATCAAAAGCTAATTATTCTATGGTTTTATCAAATAATCACTATATATTATAAAATGTGGTTTAGCATCCTATTAAAAAAGTTTTTATTGAAACTATTTTTGAACGTTTTCTGTTTTACATTCCTTAAGTGATTATTTTTTAAAAATTAAGTTTACTAGATGCTAATTTGGGTTTAACCTTGATTTCAATTTGTTGTTAAATTATATATAATGGGAAATTAAAATCCCCGATTATTTAAGAATCTACCGCATGTTGAATATTTACAAGGCGGTTGGACACCGGATAGGCTATCAACTATACTTCCTTATATTATAGATCAGATATATTGTATAATAAGGTTACTATACCTGATTTCCGGAGCCTACTTCCACCTCCCCAGGTTCATATGCGGGAAGCTTCGTTCCCTCTTTTATATATTAAAGTCTAATTTTTAATTTCACTTATTAACGATACGCACATCCCATCGGACTATACGAGTCGTATGACAATTAGTGGTCCTCCGGTTATGATGATTTTGTTGTTCTCTCTTTATTGGTCACCAGGTTAGTTTTTTCATCTCTTATATGCATTCTATAATTTTATTCATATCTGTACCCTATGCTATATTTTTAGTTTATTTCATCCTTTATACTTTATATCTTATATTAGTGTATACCTTGGTTTTTATGACTTTTATATTTATTTATTTTTTTGTTTTTCTATTTTCTTTTTATTTATTTTTTTGCCCCTTCTTATTATTTTTATCATTTATCTTATTGTTATCACTATAGAGTTCCCCTCAATAGTAGCTCCGGCAGGCGCTATCACTACTGAGTGTATTATGATCTAGTTTCACTCTGCTACCACCGCAGGTTGGTCACCATGGAATTAGCTTTGTCGGTATTACTATATATCGAGACCTATCACGCATCAAAGGTATGTAGGTCGTCAATTTATACAGACACGCGTCGAAGCACCCCTATCACTTACCATAGACATGCTATACTACTAACACTCCTAAAATATCTCAGATCCACTAGTAACTTCTTCTTTCATATGCCAAGCCTCTCTGGTGCTATCAGGTTATATGAACGATTACTTCCTGCAAGTTTATCGAGTAATACACCTTTATTTTCACCTGAGAGCATCATAACGACCCCGATTTTATGCTCACACTTTTAATTGCACTTTTGTTTCCAGGAACGAGAATCAAGACCATGGCCATGACAACTAGAAGTATGTTCGTTTTACGATGCATCACCTCTACACTTGTAGGTTGGTCCCCATCTGTATCACAACATGTATGCACAGACCTCTGAGCACAGACAACAGGCCGGTCTATTAAACTACACACAGATCTTAGGGTATAGACATCTTTGGTGTCCACCCCCAAGTTTCGAAGACTTTAATTGTGGACCACATGTAGTTCAGCATGGTGGACAACGAGGAGATCAGATTATCCCACAATTTCTCTCATGTTTTTTATAGCGGGCATTCTGAACTAAATACTTTCTTTGACTTACACAATTTCTATTTTGTGATCAGACTTTAATTAGACGCCGATCTAGGCACATCCTTCTTCCCGCTAGACTTTCTCTTTAATTCAAAGGCATAACACACCGACAGGACTAGAGACCAGGAGGAATTGGGACTACACACTACTACCAGTGTTTGAGCACGAAACAGCCGCATCATTGTAGGAGAGCCATCGCGCTCTCGGGTCTCTCGGATACTTCTCCTCACATACGGAGTGTCACGTTCTCCTTCTCATCAGGGATACGCAATGCACACAGCGACGGACTCTACCCAGTCCACCCTGTTTCCCAAGGCAGCCACGTCCGGCATTCTGTCTTTTCCTCCCGTGACACATCCCCTCGCGCAGGAGTTTGTGACGGTCACTTGCTGAACGGCAGGACACCGATGGTGTTTGCATGCGCCAGTCCCTGGACACTCGGCACGCCTGTACCATGGATTCCATTCTGCGGTTCTGTCGGAGCCCCTCGCCACACTCCACGCCCGGCCCTGTCGGATGCCCCCTTCCTTGGCGACACTCTCCCGCCTTAGATCAACCTGGTAATTCTCCCTTATAGCGCACCGCCGCTTTTGCAATGAATTGCGCCACACAGCCGGGACCGCCAGGTCAAACTTTCCTCCACTATCACGCAGCATGCCCCCACCAGACCTCATGGAAATAGCACGACACGCGTTATATAGCCTGAGCCCACTCCGGAACTCGCTCCCAGTGCCGCGGGCCCGACAGCAAGCACGAAGACCCGAGTAGTGACTCTTTGTACCGCACATTTTTCCGCCCCCAAGCAGTTCGAATTTCATTACAGCATATTCTTATCTACTATCTTATTAATATATATCTCTTTATTATATATCAATACCTCTAATTATACTTCTCATATATCTCATCATTTCATATCCTATCATCTATTATATATCCTAATTATACTTCCACTTCTATCTCATATTCATATCCGTCATACATCTCTCTTGTTATCTCTCATCTACTCTCTTTCTCTATATTCTATCTACTTATATATCTCTCCTATCTCTATATATACTATCTCTCTCTTTATTTAATTCTCCCTCTTTCTATATGTTTGTGTGTGCTCACCACCCATATATGATCACCGTGCTTTTGGCCGTACGCAGCCCGCCCCACCCCACCGACGTTGCAGTGGAAGCCCCACCTTTCTTTTCACCCTTTAAAGCTCTTTCTTTTCCGCATACACGTTTGCTCATTTTGACCCCTCCATTTATTCCGCCGCCTCGCGTGTCCGTGTACTTTTCGCGTTTTTTCCACTCGCAGAGGCCCCTCATGCTTTAGTCACGCCCACGGCCCCCGTCCACCTTCCCTCCCACCCATGTTGCCAGTGCCACGACCAATCGTTTGAGCAGTGACCAGCCCGAGTTTCTTTGACCAGTAGCATGGATGTACCCATGCACACAGTTGGCCTTAAGGCAACCGCTTCTCGTTTTTCACGTCATACCGAAGTCAACCTAGCGTTTTCACCACATGCTACCGCCCGATCGCATTATTGCTCTTCCTCTACACCCTCGTTGTCACAGTCACAGTTCCACGCCGTCTAGTGGCCCTTCATTCTTTGCGCATTCATAACAGACGCTATGCCCTCCTAATCTCTCTTTAACACAATAACAGTCATCGCTCCACTACTGCTACATTGAGAATTGGGGCAAATGCCGTATATGAAGTATTAAGCATCTTACTATATCTCTTCTCTCTCTATAACAATATTTTCAGTTCTCGATCTTCGTTTATAACGTAAGAATGTCAAACTTACCATAAATTGTTAAGCTATCATAATCTTCTGAAATTTCTATTTTATCTTAAATTATAAAACATCCCGATATGGATAATTTTATGTTAAGTCGATTAGGAAGACATCCAAGATCTGTCAAAGGTTATTCCAATTCCGTTCCACCCACACATTTGAGTCGGTTTCTTTTCTCATAGTACAGCTTGCTACCCTAAGCCCCCTCTACACAAAAAGGTTATCTTTTAAAAGTGAGAGCCATTATACCATTGGAGGATAATACATGACCAATTTAATCCCTCAATACCACCTCGATTTAACTCAATAACTCTACACCTCGATAGTAAGAAAGAACAACTCTTAATATGCACGAGGCGTCAATTTGTCTTAAATCGTACTTTGTACAACAGTCTCCTTTTCACATTTGCTATTTCTTCACATTAGTGTTTTTCTCTTTAATTACTTGTCACCCACGGAGTAATTTACTTTCACTTAAGGACATGACTATCACCGCAGGGAATAGACATAAAGGCACGCTTCTTAAGAATTTACCATGTTTAGACTATTTCTTTACATACCCGACTATTTCCCTCCAATGAATGCGTTGCTTTTCCCCCTGGCTGCACTGGCACTCGTGCTGGGCCTGTCACTCACTCTAATGCGGCATTTTTCTTTACCCCAGCATCACCCGGTCTGGTTTATTATTCTATATTCTCGGTCTATTTATCAATTTCTTTTGCGCCAAGCTCACAATATTTATCAATTTTATTTTTCGATAATATACTACTACGGCGGTAGAAACTTTACCAACAGTATTCTACGAGGCTCTATTTTTATCTATTTTCATAATCTATCAACGTTGTGAATGCCCCTTAGTAATATAATATATATTTTTGAATTGTTTGGCATTCAATCTATTATACTCGCCCTTCCCTTTAACAATTAATAAACCTCACTAAAAACTTCCAAAAAAACGCCTTTACCACACATTGGCCCTATATTAGCAAATGACTACTTTACGAAGTACACGCTGCGGAGACCAGGATTTACTATATCGGCTACGCGGTATCAGCACTCATAGAACATGTCGGTATGTAGCCGATTAGGTCCTAGAACCGGATTAGGATCGAAACACGTCTGTGACTCGCAGTGCTACCGCAAAAGATGAGTTATCTATCTGGTCTCGACTGCTAATATGTAAGATCAGAAAGTAGACAGCCGGTCCAGATATGCACACTCAACACGCTATGGTGGTATCAGCCGGTACTCCCCCTTTTCTGAACACTACTCATGCAACACTTAGGCCTTCTTTCAATACCTATCTCTCACTTTTACCCACACGCCTACCCCCTGTTTAAGCTCCTTGATTTTTCCGCGTATGGTAAGGTGTAGTTCATGTGTCACTACGATGCGGAAGTAATGAGTCTATCGAGATCTAGTAGACTAGGCATAGTAGTTGCCTTTTGGTGATACTAGCAAGATGTAGGTAGAATGTAGTCTCTCACAGGTCCATACACCTAGAGTGCGGTGATCAGGCGCCACAATAAGCCTGATATCTAACACATCAAGGTGCAGAGCAGTGAATATCGCATCGGCGTAGGGTACGTATCTTGTGCGTAGTCTGTTCTACTATGATTATACGGCTAAATGTCGGCGTATCACGGACCAGATGTACACGACATTAGCGTCACACTAGTCACTGTGAAGAGGGGGATCTACTATGCAAGTTTATGATAGCTTTGCGACTTCTTCTATTTTTTTACTTTGTGCTTAATTTCCAAGCGCCATTATGTATTAAATTAGTACGATGTACGATAGGTAACGACAGACCGGCGGGTCCGCACTTTTTTTTCCACCCTTTTTCACCCCCCAAAGGAAGCGAAAAGGTCTAATCCAGTCGCTCAGGGTTGGAGCATGCGAGTGGAAGTACGGCTGGATAATCACGGGAGTCGTTTGTCCACTCACTGCCCGGGTACCGGTCGGCGACGTTCCCCCTTTTCGCATCTACCCCTATACGCGCATCTTGCCCACCATCCCGTCTCATGTTGGCTGGCACACCACTAGACATTCCACTCATCCCGCAATTCTCCCCCCACCGACTTAATCTTGTTTCCTACCTTTGTCTTTACTTTATCACCGTTTAGCCTGTACACCTTCTGGAACGACAACTTCTCAATGTTCCAGCATTTGTCACTCACCATGTTCCCTCCATCTGGGATCGCGCGTACTCATCCTGTTGTTCTAGAAGCGAGTACGAGATTAGCGAGGAGAGATGGAGAGAGAGAACCATCAGACAACAACATGACTATCGAGCGTTATATCCTTATTTCTTTGACACGCGGGGTCCTTTATCGGCTCACTTTGAGCTCACATTTCCAGTCTGAACACACACTGCGAGCACATCGAATAATTAACACAACAGTATATGACACTGCACGAGGCATGCTATAAGCACGCTCTTGTGCACCGTGAAGACACATGCGAGAGAGAGTGACTCTTGTCATTTAGTGACGTCTGACTCACGCAACTCCAATTTCCCACACTTCGAGAGGAGGCCACGAGGCATGTGTGTAACTCAAAGTCACGGAGCGGATGTCACAAGTTGCACTGTGAAGGAGCACACTAAAGCGCGCTCGACTATAGGAGCCCAGCCAGTAGATGACGCACCACAACAACACGAAGAGTTTCACAGTCTCCTGGCACCCACTAGTGGTCCGTATACCTCCACCCATTCCGCCTTTGGCCTTGCTCCTACGACAGGCATGAGGTTAGCCACACCAGTCAAGCTTTCTTCATTCGTCTTGCTCCACGTTGGGTGCACACAGTTGTACTTCACATAGTCAAGAATCCGACCGATGCGTGAGTTCGAGTGTTTTTGCCCAGCGCACCTATCTCTTCCCCGTTTACTTCCATCCCTTTGGGTTGGGTACTTAATATGCACTTTTATGCTACATCCTGCATCTAATATATATTTTTCTACTCTTTTACTACTATATATATACTCATTCTACTTCTGTAGAATGCACCTTAATAAATAGTTAGTTCTAGTGATGTCAATTTCAGAGTATTTTATTAAGTTTTTCCCTCTCACTCATCAGTATATATTCTGATACAGAGTGTATCCATCCATTTTTTCCATGGCTTCATAGATTTTCTTCCGATAGTGCAAGGTAAATTGTTTTTATATACCATTTTCAGTAACCCATGTCACAGCGGTACTCCAATTTATTGGTTTATTTTAAATAAGTAATCTAACCCATGCTGGAACATGTCAAACCTGACAAATCCTCTCATCTTCATTTACATTACGTGGTTTGATTAATTTCCAAATCTATTAAATTAATTATTCTAAATTAATATTTATGTAATGAAAAAAAAAAATCTGACATTTATAATTATATATTACTTTTATAATTATATATATATTACTAAATTTTTGTAAAAATTTCTGATATATGATTTAATTCTGTTAATATTGGCATACATTATAACCATAATGTATTCTTGAAGAATTCGCATTTATTCGAAATTATCTTGTTATATACAGGTTGTTCGAATGGGTTCCGTTTTGAACGGGCTATTTGTTGTGATGGAGTTGTTGTTGAGTATTTATGTGTCGAGACTTAAAGTTCCAATCATAAAGAAATA
The DNA here is from genome assembly GCA_015478945.1 of Trachelipus rathkii. Taxonomy (NCBI): domain Eukaryota; kingdom Metazoa; phylum Arthropoda; class Malacostraca; order Isopoda; family Trachelipodidae; genus Trachelipus; species Trachelipus rathkii. The sequence continues at coordinate 28,013 of JABUQX010122859.1, read as the reverse complement.
GTAGGCAGTGACTGTTATTCATGAATTCTACATAGTGTAGTGCCGAGAGCAAATTGGGCACATACGCAAACGAGCCCACATACTTGCAAACACTCGCCAGGATAAATCCGGAGGGATCCGGGCGTGGAACTTCAAAACAGTAGTAGCCAGATGCAAGCAGCGTAACAAGCCAGCCCAACAACAACTAACAACCTTCACTAAGAAGCCAAGTACATGGAAAAAAGCCAAGGTTTCCTATACAAGTAGCAAATTTTAAAAATACAAGTTTTTTTTTAAATTTTAGATAGTTTAGACAGAGAAAACTCTCCGTTGCAACCGCAGCCAGCCCATAGAAGAGGAAGCCCTCTACACGAGCAGCCAGCCTGGAGGATGAATTCTCCCGATCAGCCCAGCAGCCTTGGTAGGAAAAATCCCATCAAATAGAAGAAAAAGACCTTCTCCCCTTTCCCCTGAAACATTAAGGTTGCGCAACCGAAAATTAATAAGATACAATTTATTTATGAATAATAATAATTAAAATATTTTTTTTGCAATGCAATTGAGATATAAAATACAGATTATTTTAAACAGGTTTTAAAAATATTTTAATCTTAAGATTTTTTTTTCGGATTGATCATCCACTAATTGTCTTTTATATAGTTGTTAAGGTGTGTTTATATTTTATGGTTTTGGTTTCATAAAAGGTGTGTTTTATTATTTTTATGGTTGATAATAAAATATGTGTCATATGTCATGTGCTAATTTACAATTGATTACAGGTAAAAGCATAATAGAGTAAGTTTGTAAAATAATTAATGGTGAAAAATAATTTTCCAAAAACTTTATTCTCCTTCCAATACCTCTTCTTTTAACACTCCGTAAGCTTTAGTAAAATATTAAACTGTTTTCTAAATATATATATATATAATATATATTATATATATATATATATATATATATATATATCATATATATTAATATATATATATTATATTATTATAATTCGTATATAACGAGAATAGAAGGATAAGAAGGAGAGAAACAGAAGAATTGAGGGAGGAAAGCTTAAAACCACTCTTCTTCCACCGAAGGTGAGGAATTTAGCAACAAGAAGACGGGTACCAGACTGACTGCCACACGCAGTTACGCACAAGACACACACACACAACACCCACACTCCGCACACGCGTACATAAAGTATAAACGAACACGCCTGAACCAACCGTAAGAGGTGAGTTAGTTTTTAAAATTAAGAAAACTTTTGCCAAACGTCAAATTTCTTTGTAGCATTGAAGGAAGAAACGAAAAGCATTTAGTTTTGAATATAACGCAAAATTGCTTATTTTGTTTAAGAGTAGTCTGCATTAGTTTCATAGTTATATTTGACTATTTGTTCTTTTATATACAATACAACAATATGTTCATCCATAGGGGGGAAAAAACCAATTTTAAAATACAAAAAATATGATAAAATAGAAAAGTAAAAACTTTTTTTTATGAAAAAAAATAAAAAATATGATAAAATAGAAAAAGTAAAAACTTTTAATACTAATCTCTAACATTTTAAAATAAGCAACTAACAAATGTTTAGCTTCATTGATTTTTAACAATTTAGCTTTTTAATTTAGCCTTATTTTTTTAATAACTTTTAGAAAAAACATATTTAGCTTTGTAATTTAATAGCATTCGCTACAAACTAGCTTACAATTAAGTCAGTAATTGCTTTGTTTTAATTAACCACTAAATTTAATGTCTACCGCTTTGTTTAATTAATTTTAAAGCTTTTATTTTTAAATCTTGATCAATTTGATCTGGCGACCATTTAATTATTAGAAAAACTAACTTTGTTTTACTGAGTATTGATCTTTTTTCTTTTAAGTAGTTGTTACATGGTTGCAAATTCAAAATCAATATCTAAGGAAAAATTTGATAAGTAAAAAGCACTTAAAGCAAATTAAAGTATTGTTCTTTGCCCTTTATTTGATGATTTCTTAGTTTTAGAATTTTTAAAAAGACAAAAGCCTTTTAGAAGTCTTATACTTCCCAGGAAAATTGATAATGATGTTTTAATGAAATGATATCAGTTAGTTTGGACTAACATCACCCGTATCCGTTTACCCATTTTTAGAATCTACATATAAGCGAATCTGTCCACATACCGTTCCTCATCGTTGGTGGCAAACTAGAATTAACACATTCCGCAATTCTATACACTCAGACACCAGTCATTATTCTTGTTTTCCTACCTTTGTTTAATGTTATCAGAGTTTGGCATGTAACCCTTCTGGACAGTAAACTTCTTCATGTTCCAGAATTTGTAAACTCAACCATGTTCCTCATCCTGGAGATGCGAGTACTACCATCTGTTGTTCTTCCTTGGACAGAATGCACAACTAAGGTTATTTAACACAAATTTTCAAGATAAAGATTCCTTTTTCTTTTTGACAGGGGTCCTTTATCGATTCAGTTTATGCAAACAATTCAAACTCAACATGTGTGCAAGTGTTTACTAAAGCCTTCACCAGGTTCGAACACCCGCATTCCCTTATCATTTAGTCTTTCGCTTCACTCACACTAATACCAAGAAAACATTTATTTCAACAAACAAAGCTCGCCTAGCAAGCTGCCTACAAGATGCATATATCCCTTAACGCGTCTCTTTCCCTAAGACTCAAACTCTTTCAGCAAGAATGTAACCTTTTTGCCAGCCTTCTTGCAAAACCAAAATATTCCGTTCTCGAACGTTTTCTGAACAAAATAGATCGTGTCAGCTATGCATAACAAAATTCCCCCTTGCATTCTTTGCTCCCTCACGATGGGAAACATCGAGGTTAGCTCAACACAATCATAGTCAAGAGCTTCTTCATTCTCTTTGCTAAACGTTTGGGCCAAGCAGTTGCATCTTATACAATGGATACGAAATATAGAGTGAAAGTAGAGGCATTTTGCCCAAAGCAGAAAATATTCTTTCCCCAAGTAGTTTCCCAAACCCTTGTGGTTATTGATTTTATATATTAAATTAATTAGATTGTAA
>JABUQX010122859.1:5000-17500 GCA_015478945.1 Trachelipus rathkii | reverse complement strand
GTCATTATGCAAATAAAAGCTTAGCATATTTAAGCACATTTTACCAGTTGTTTTTATTATTATAAAAGAAGCACAATATAGAATGAGTGAGTATATATAAACATTTTTCCTATATACTCATATATTATTTCATATATCTGTGTATTTTGTAGCCTTGAAAATGGGAAAAAAATTCCATTTACTGTATCTTTAAAGATGTTTATTGCTCTAGTTCTACTATTCTCTCTCTCTCTCTCTCTCTCTCTCTCTCTCTCTCTCTCTCTCTCTCTCTCTCTATATATAATATATAGTATATATATATCTAAATATATATATATATATACTATATATAATACTTTTTCCTTTTAGATACAGGTGTATTTGATTTTATATAATAATATACATTATATAAATATATAATAATATATAATATATATATAGTATAATAATATAATATATATAAATAATATATAATATAATAATAATATATATAAATATATATATATATTATATATAGGAAATAGTGAACAGCTTAATGATTTTTTAATATTTTAAATTCGTGATAAAGGTTACATTGAAATAGTCTAAATAAAAAGGCAAAGCAAAAAAAGGAATAAAAAAATGCTTCCACTTTTAATAAATTTGAAATGTATATGCTCCGATTTACGTTCCAAAAAAAAAGTCTTTCAACAATTTCGAGTTTTATTGTCAGTAAGAGCTTGTTTTTATAATCTGCTCAATTATACATATAACATGAAAACTCTTTAATAAAAAAAAGAGAATATGTATCTTACCTTAACTATTTTTGAAATAATACAAAAAAAATAATAATCAATTTTCTATTGAATGTTTAATAGTCTTTATATCTGTGTTTATTTATTTATTTATTTCTTTTTGTTTTTATTGTACTTTTTACATAACGGTAAAAAGAAAGCCATTAAAAAATTTTGATAGTTTTTCTTGAAATAAGTTCTGCCATTTCTTTTTGATAAATTTCGGCCTTGATTTTTGCGGCTTCATCCAATAGCAGCTTTAAAAAGCATAAATATATATACCATATATATAGTAGGGTATTATATATAGTATATAGTATAATATATTAATAATATATACCTATATATATATATTATATATATATTATATAATATATATATATAAGCTGGTTTGGTTTTTGAAAGGCTCTCTCAATGACGGTCTGTTTGCAAATCTTCTCGCCACCCTATCACTTTTCTCTTCTTTTCTTTTTCATCGAAGGTGATAACCCTGCTATCACCTTTCAGTTACTGTTACAAGCCGAGAATATAAGACCAAATCCAAGTCCCATCAGACACATCTTTTTCATATGCCAAAACTAGTTAACGACAATCAACCTTTAATAAAATGCTCATTCTAAACATGGTCTTGCTCGATCTGTAACCCATCCACTAACCAAAGCAACTTCAAATATATACAACAACTTAAACAATACCTAGATCAAATTTTTACAGATTAATATTAAGGGACAAATAAAATACAGAAATACAGTAATTAATGTAGTTTCATCCCAAAACTACATTCAACAACCAGTAACGTGACTGAAGGCCACAGAGAAGTAACAACCTGCCCAACGAAAAATTTTCCAAATTCAATCATCACAAACGACAGAAAACCCAGCCATCCTCCTCCACAGGTATAGAGACAACTACAATTTTCTGATCCTCTTCCTCAAATTTTCAACAGAGCTTCTTGATGCCATTTTCCAACCAGATATGTATTTAGCTTCTTAGCATATACTCTCAATAGAACTAGCTAACTCGGCCAATAAGGAGCTAAACAGCACAGGAACAAAATATAAAATTTTCAATCAAGCACGGTTCCTCTCAGGAGTGAAATATATATATATATATATATATATATATATATATAATATATAAATATATAAATATGGAATGTATATATATATATCTATATAATTATAATATATAGATATATAGTATATATATGATATAATATATATATATAGTATTATATAATTATATAATATATATATATTATATAATAATATGAATACTAATATATAATATATAAATATATATATATATATAATATAATATATATATTAATATATGTAATATATATATATAATATATATATATATATAGTTATATAAATATATATATATATATAATATATTATATATAAAATATAATATATAGTAATTATCCAAAGCGAGCGTCCGTGGAAGCAAGGGATGGCAAACGCTTCCGCTAATCAATAAAAGATGATTTCAAAAATTTTAGTAATTCAATCTTAAACAATTACATTAATTATTACAATAATCATTCTATTTTCAATTTTATACGAATTTGAAAGGACATTTAAGAGAATACGATGATGAATACGATGGTAAGTCAAAAACCATTGGATATGGTCAGTAGAAGAGTTGAGAAGACCTTCTCAGTAAGAGAGAGAGAGAGGGGAGAGAGAGAGAGAGGAGAGAGTAGAAGAGAGAGAGAGAGAGAGAGAGAGAGAGAGAGAGAGAGAGAGGGAGAGAGAGAGAGAGCGTGTATAAATGCTGACTCATAAGTAAATTGTAAAAAATTCTTTAAAAGTACCATTCATTCCAGGCTTAATATTTTACAATAAATCATGAAAAATTAGCTTTTCCTATTCCAAAGGCACATTTATTTCCGCTTAATATACGAAATTATTAATGAAAATAAAATGTCTTTACATTATCTGTGTACTGTTAGAATAATATTCTTTAAGAAAAATGAATAACACATATCGTATAATATCGTATTTTCATATGTTAAATCAACTCCTTTAGGGAAGCATTTGTGATATTTGGTGATATTTGGTTTAAAGCGACAAATATACGCGAAGCGAGATCGCTTGTGTACGATAAGTGGTTTCGAACGGAACCCAAAGCTAATGGCAAAGCAATTCACAAAAAACATATAATATAATAATCTATATTTATGATCTACATATTTAAATGTATATAACTATATTAATATAATAATAATATATGATATATATAATATATATATTATAAATATATATATATATATATATATAATATATATAATAATATATATATAATATAATATATAATATAAACTAACTTTAAGGAAATTTGTTTTGCTTTCCAATTGTTTTTAAGAATGCTTCGTATCTTTCTTCCCTTTGATGTTCTTGCTTCCAAACAAAAGCACATAAATAGCTCAATAGGAATTGATTTCGCAATCCACTTTTGGGCAATTTTCTTTTAATCTACAATGTAATATTTTATTACTTCTATTTCATATAAACAAATTCATTTTATATTATAATTCTATTTCATAGAAACAAATTCATTTTATATTACATTGTGGTACATTTTATTTTGTTACGTAACATTATTATTCCTGAAGACGTGGTTAGGTTAGGTTGGTTAGTTACGTTAGGTTAGGTTAGGTTAGTTAGGTTAGGTTAGGTTAGGTTAGGTTGGTTAAGGTTAGGTAAGTTAGGTATAGAGTTAGTTGTTAGTTAGGTTTAGGTTAAGTTAGGTTAGGTTAGTGGAAATGCCTAACATGAAACGAACTTGTGTCCGCATTTACAATCATTTAAAAAATAAAATATTATTTTTAAAGTACAGACATATAGCTGAGACGCCGGAGCGATGTATATACATTTATCTAATGGCATATTTTAAATAAAGTCATTGGAATTTATTTATGAATAAAGTAATAGTTTTTCTTTTAAGAAAAAATTTCTTTTGTTAAAATCAATAAAATGAGCTTCTTAAACTTATAAAATATGAACGTTAATTTCATTCCTAAGATAATTTATGCAAATATTCATTTGTCAAAATAAATTTACACACACATTTGTTCAACCGTTTATTTAACTAAATAAAGTTAGTTTTGACTGGTAATTAATAAAATAGAATTTTTACCAGAAAATAATGGACTTCTCCGATATCCATTGTTACCAATGGCTATAGACGTGACGGTTCTGCTAATAATATTCATTAAAATATTTATAATTATATGTCAAATTAAATATAGTGAAAATAATCTTTTTTTCCTAATTAAATACAAAAAATAAAAATGTAATATTTTTGTTTAAATAAAATAATAACTTTAAAATCATTAATTGGGTTTTTTCCTCATAACAACTAGTCGCCTATAAAAACGCAAGGTTATCAACACAAGTGATCATTATTTAATGTCGCAGCTTCCCGTAAGTGCGCACGGATTGTGAAGAATATGATCTTGTGCACCCAGGATGAATAAATCGAAGGAAAAGTAATGAAATCACCAGCAAATAATAACGCGATTTTACAAACAATTTATGATGTATTTTAAATTAAAATTTTGGAGTAGAAATATTGCAAAATTTAGAAGAATAATTTCTATGAAGTGGGAGAAATAAACAAGAAGGAGGGGAGCGAATGTAAATCTTAAAAAAAAAAGTCCATACACACCCTGGAAACTATGGCGTTATGAGCGAGGTCCAACATTGCATTTATATATATAGATATATATATATAGTATGGTATATACATATATATATATATAATATATATAATATATATATATATATATATATATAAGGTGTGATATATAGTATAGTATATGACTAATACTACCACATATATAAATATATATCACTAGTACTAATACTCAACCTATACTCACCACTATAACACTATATATACTGAGGAGGGGCCTATATATATATATAGTAATATATATAGTAATAATAATACTATCCACCACCTATATAATAGTATATAATATATATAATATATATATAATATATATATATATATAATATATATATATATACTTTTCTTCCATTCAAGCACAGAGAAGTTGATATTTATTTTAACTTCAGAGAAATGTCTTTTACATAACAAGCAGTCCAATGATTTTAAAAAAAAAGGAAAAAAAGAAAATCAAGCCTGTAAATGACATTTTCGTATCGCGTTTTTTAAAGCATTTCCCTTTTATTACAAGATCTCGACGCTTTTCCCCACGTCAACGAAGTCATCATGAATGTAAAAAATAAATTCTACAAAATCAATCAACATATTTAACGCGACAAAATTCCTACTTTCTTACCTGGAATCTTTCGTCGGCAGAATACGGTTATGTGACCCAACAGTTAAAATGGTGAAGATATCTCTTCTCCTCATGCCACGGTCACCTAGTTTATGATATTAGGTATATATAGTATATATAAATATATGATATATATAATAATAATAAATATATATAATATATATAAATATATATACTATATAATATATATAGATATATTATTATATATATATATAATAATATATATATTATAATTTTATATAACTATATAATAGTAATATAATATTATATATATATATAAATGAGTATATATATAAATATATATAATTATATATATATATATATAAAAATATAATTATATATATATATAATTTATAGTATTATATATATAGTATATGATATATATATATTATATATAATATATATAAATAAGTATATATATATAATATAATATATGCTCACATTTACTATATATAGCTATATATATATATATTATATATATATATATAATTATATATATATATATAATATATATATATATATATATAATAGTATATTATATATATATAATAAGTATTATATATATATATGGGATAAGTGATATATATATATACTATATATATAATATATATATATATAAATATATATATATATATATATTAATATAACTATAATATATATATATATTATATATAGAAATATATATATATTATAATATATAAATAATATAAGTATATATTATATATATATATATATAGTATATATATATTAATTATATATTATATATATATATATTATATATATAGTATTATATAATTGAATATAATATAATAATATATATATATAATAAATATATATACTATAATATATACTATATAATATTTATATAATATATATATATATAATATACATATATATATATATATAATATATATATATATATATATATATTATATATATATAAGTAATTAATATAATAGTATATATATATAATAGACTAATACATATATAGTATATATAATATAAATATATATATATATATATATATATAATATAATAATATATATATATATATTACTATATAATATTAATATATATATAATAATTATATATACATATATATACTTAGTATATAATATTTATATATATAATATATATATATATTAATATTTAATATAATATATATATTATAATATATTATGGGTATATATATATATATAATATATAATATAAATATATTATATATAATATATATATAATATATAATATAATATATATTAATATATTATATATAATATATATATAGATTATAAGTATAATATATATATCTATATAATATAATATATATATATATATACTATATATATATATATATATATATAATATATATATATATATATAAATATATACTTATATATTATATAATAGTATAATCAGTTGACTAATGTGTTATAGATGGAATATATATATTTAAATTAGTTAAAAATAAGCATTGAATATACATCAAAATTTAAACTTGTGTAGAAATTTAAAAGTTATTAAATAATTTGGAAGCACTTTAAAAGAGAGGTTATTTTCAATCTGGAATTACTCTATCTAATAGAGATTATTAAAATTCGTTTCCTAACTTTCAAATGGAGATTTTGGAGATATTTCGAACTATTAAGTAAATATTTAATCTTTTAATTTAAAAATTTCTACTCTCTTGAATAAATTCCATTTGCGCAATAACAACGTGAATAAATGAACTGTTGACGTTCCGTAAATGCAGAGTAAATCAACTTTTTTAATTTATTATATAATATTATAATATATATATATATAATATAAGTATATTATAATAGATAGTATATATTATTATATATATCATATTATAATATAATATATTATAATATAATATATATATAGTGGTGATTCGAAATTGATGGTAAGATTAATTTTTGGTAAACTGATAAATAAAATGCAAACATAAGGTAAAAAGTTCCCTATAAAGGTAAAAATTGACGTAATATGTGCTTAGTTTTTCCGTTGCTGGCTGCTGTATTTTAATTAAATTTCTGTTGTATCTACGAAAACGCCAGTAGGTTAGCAAAACCAACTATTGTGGGATGAGTACTGGTTGTGTGCAATGCTCTAAATGGACCGACAAAAAAGAAGTATCAAATTTACTTATAAATTTAAAAATGGCGGCCGTAAATTTTGTATTTGAGACGACATTCCAATTCGAAATAAGATAATTGTTTTTTTTATACACAAGAACTTACTGTATAATGAAATATAAACATCGATTAAATAATGACTATAAGAATCATCTTTTATTAGCCAATTTGACCTTATTATGCGAATTATCGCCTTTTTAAAAACAGCCTCATTGGAGGAGACCGAAATGAATAAGGTTATAAATCTTAAAAGAAAGAAGTGTTTGAAATCTTGGGTTGTAATTTGAGTCGGATTACGTTTTAATTATTGATATTTATAAATAATAAGTAAGTAAGAGTGTTTAAAAGCCTAAATAAAAGAATCTTTGTGGAAAAAATGAACATTTTGGAACTATACTAGTATATATATATTGTATATATAATATATATAGTATAGGTACTATAATTATATATATATATAAAATTATAAATATATAATATTATATAATATAATATAATATAATATAATAAAACAAATTTAACAGGGTGTGCCCAGGACTGAAACGAGCGCAAAAAACTATCATCTATGGATACTTGAATCAGAAATAGGAGTATGCATGTTATCGGCTCAGTTAAAGTTTCAGCTTAAATGGAGCTATGGCTGTCACACAGTGCAACTGCATGAGTTTAAATGTTAATGGACACCTGTAGATAAAACTAAACGTAAATACGAAACCCGAGATATGGAGGTAGTTTTGGGTAAACGATTGACAAAACAATAACGATGCGAAATTGTAAACTCAGTTCAGTGAGGGTTCCATAGCGGAATCGAATAAACCTTAGGCCGCAACAGGGTGCTAGTTTAAACCAACAATGTATGAGAGGATAACAAACGTTGTGACGGTTCCTCCACACCCACTATTCTAGAGTGGCTCTCACTCACATTTGTCTTAATGATTGGTCGTGTCTTAATAAATCTAGGTGTATCATAATATTACAGTACGTTTTTTTTTTTTTTTGAATTTGTTTTGCAAATTGTCCTAAAGGGGACCCCAAAAAGCCAGAGAAGACGTGAGAGCAATGCGTCAGTTAATTTAGGAGTACGTATTTAATAAAAAAACGACTTGAAATCCTCGTCACTTGGATATTAATTGTCAAAGGATGTCCAAGGGTAACGAAAACTTCAAGCAACTTGCCGACTGGTGAGAAAGAAACAGTCATAAGGCCAACATGACCGTCGTTAATATTATTCACCAACGACCTACCCTAATATAGCCCGATCCGGGTGGGTTTTATAATAAACGGTGACTAGATTTTCACAGTGGACAAAACTGAAGAGAACTAACCAGCGCCTCTCCTAAGGCGGAAGAAGGAACTAAATTGACGGCAAAATGCAATTATCTTCAAAGATATAGAATTTCGACCAGTTTTTTTTTTTTTGTTTTCTCTCGTTCACGACTCTTCATCCGTTAAAAATGAAGATGAATTTTATTTCCATGTATTGCCTACTAGGCTAGTTAGCGCTACGTCTAACTCATTGCGAACAGACCCATTTAGTTCCTATCATCAAACCATGGCTACTCTATAAAAATATGGATATATGAATCATCTGAAAGAAGTGTAATCACACATAATCGTCAGTGATATGGTTTTTTGAGTACTATGCAATAAAACATTGCTGACGCACTGATAACCAGACTGACTACTATAAGGATATAATAATTTAATTTATTATATGGATATATAATATATATATAGGGTACTTTATAATTTATTATATACAATATATATATAAATGGTTATATATATATATAATAAATAAATACAGATATAGATAAATAATTATAAGTAAACTATCAAGCAAAGTATAGGATTAGTGCAATTACATAAGCTACAGATTAGCAAGAGCATTATAACAGAAATAATAAAGTTAATTTCTTCGGAAAGAAAGTGAGAAAAAAGAATCAAATAATTTTTTTCCAACCCAAACACCCCAATCAAAAAAAATAACAGTTGAATATGTTTTTTAAAATCCTAAACAACAAGGATGGGAGAAGATTAACACGCAGACGATTGGCCAACCAGTCAACTATGACTGATAAACTGTAATAATTTTCTTCATATCAAAATTAGTAATTAAAGTCTTCTCGCTACTGATGGATTCATATATAATCTCTTTTCTTTAAAGAACTATCCGAGGAATACTTAAGAGAGTGAAATATACAAACTCATGATCAAGAACTTGCAATCATATCTTCCAGTCGATGAACTAAAATAACCCATGTTTCTAGATGTCTTTTTCCTGTTTTGATTATCTGCCTTCGGGGTTCGAATGACCGCGATGACTCGGAAATAGGAGTCCTTGATAAAGCAACCTATCTTAATTCCTGGCCCTTAAACAGTAAATTGGTTCTTGTAATGGCGATGAGTCGAGTGCATACATAATTACACTACACCAGAGGAATACGGCGGTACGGGATATTATCCTTAATGGATATTTTATTAGTACGGTACGAGTGTTTTTTATATATGATTAGTTCGCTACTTTAGCTGAACCTTTCCCATACTCCTTTCGACTTCTTTACTGATAATCCATCATATATATTTGTTCACTAAATATTAAGGTATACCTTTTTTTATTTTTCATATATTGTTTGATTTATATATTATATAATATATCAATATTTCAATAATAGTGATAATGATAGATATACATATATATATAATACTTTCTATAATATATAATATAATTAAATAATATTATATAATTATAATATAATAACATAAATACACTTATATATATTATATATAATATGCAACCAGGAACAAAAAGTGTTTTTTGTGATTTATGATTTTTGATTTGGAAGCGTAGTACAACAGACGTGGTGAATGTTTTGCGAATACGTCCATAAAAACTTCCGCGACTAAGAAAATAAGTAGTTTTTCTTTTACCAGCGTTTCAGCCCAACAGAATTACGTCGGTGATACATCGGACCAACGGAGATGTCTGGGGATAATAAAGGGGGGCGCGGACGAAATGTAATGGGTGGAAGATAGGACTCTCGGTTGATCATATAAACGCCGCCGACCTATAATAGAGTCCAATACGAATAAAATGTCTAGAGATATGGCAGGAGGTAATAATGTACCACTCACAGGAGTAGCATGCCAGAGCTCGATAATTACAGATGTGAGTCACTATAATGATACCTCATAATACTCACTAAACATATACGTCAGAACTCATATAACTGCATACAGCGTAGTCAGTGACGTGAGTAAGTAGAATTATAGATAGTAGGAGTGAGATTATTATTGTCATTATAAAGAGCTACGTACTCAGAGGAGTTACAGCTCAATCTCACGGTCAGTAATGTATTAATCGAGCATGAGTCTATTAAGTGAGTGAGGCTCACAGATTGGAGAGCAGTCAAAGAATAACTATTGACGTAGAACACTCATGCTAGTGAGGTAGATAACCTGCGAGTGAGTGAAGTATTGGGAATGAGTGTATTTAACATGATCGCTATTAAATATCTATAATATGGTATATATAATAGTATATATATATATATTATATATATTATATATTTATATATATATATATATATAATATATAGTATTAGGCTATTATATATATAGTATATATATATAATATATATAGTATATAGTATATATATATATATAAGTATATACAGTATATATATATTAATAACACATACCTCACTAAAAAAACATATATATATAGTATATATATATACTATATCTATATAATATATATATATCATATATATATATAATATATATATATATTATATATGTATATATCAAGGTGGGCGCCGCAAATTTTAAACTTTGAAGCGCAAACGCAAATGCGCAAAGGGGGAAAACTTAGTCCGCAAGCGCAAAAGCGCACAATTTTTCAAAAAATTAGTATTCCGCATGCGCAAAGCGCACGAAGTCCGCAAATCAAATTTTTTTCAAAAGCAGAAATTTAGGAGCGCAAAAAAAATATAAAATACAGGCGCAGTGATTTAAAGATCGAATTATTTTAAAACTTTTCAATTGAAAAGATGCAAATATAAATAACAAAAAATGAGAAAGATGTTTAATTCTTATTCAATTAATCTGTGATCACTTCCTCTCAGCTCTCCTCTTGCATTCCTGAGTAGGGTTATTTTTCCCTTTAATAAAAGATAAAATTTTAGTAAATTGATGGATGCCGTGGCTGCCCTCTTTGGTCTTAGAATGTCAGAGCCTTGGACTAAACAACCTCTCCACGCCCGCTGAGCTGGGTAATGGGTATTAATAAAACTTATAAACAAGTCAACTCAGACCTCCTGGTATTCACACGGAAACAGGTTTCCTAGTGAGAGGGGTACTGTGGGTGAAATTTTAACTTCAGCCCACTATAGCAATGATTTGTCCCCCAACTTTCCCTCCTTCAGGGTTGTCTGACCATGGATATTATATGGACCGCCGCTTCATGTTCCTGAAATAATTTATGAAATGGTATCAAGAACTCAAATCTTTTTTAAAGTTTCATTTGACCATTATGTCAGTGTATTGTGAATAAATATATGTAATATATAAATTATATATATAATATATATATATTATAATTATATAAACAATATATATATTATATCCACTCAGAGTAATATAATAGTATACTATATAAATATATAATATAAATATAATAATATATATATAATATATTATAAATATATATATATAATATATAATATCATATATATATTATATATATATATATATATATATATAATACAAGAGGATGCTTAAAGTTTGTCCAAATTATAAAATAACTCATCATAAATGGGTCACTTTCAGACTCAGTCCGCATTACCTTCAGTGCCTTAATGTGGACGAGTTAGATTCGGATGCAATATTACACTTCATTTTCTTCAGTATCCGCTCTTGGCAACTTGTACTTCCCCTCATTTAAATCCTACGTGCCCACTCCGAGTTCTGGAAGTGAATGATGCAGGGTGTTGCATTAAGCAAATCAAAAATCATACAAATGACTGCTGACCTCGGTTCAAAAGCCCTTTTTTCCTTTGTTGCCGCTTCGGTTGCATTTAGCAAGTTAATTGACTTATAGTTTTTTGGCATCAGTTAAATTTTTCCACCTCTGGTTGCATTTCCCGGATCTTGTCCTTGAGGAGTAAGAAATTAAGCAATAGGACTCCCGCGTACGCATTCATCTCTTCCTGCAACATATCAAGACTGTGCAGCAATAGGCGCCATTATTTCGATGTACATCCGCAAATTACCTTCCTTATCCTGTTTGATT